>OU744340.1:58916423-59090275 GCA_916610165.2 Gymnosoma rotundatum | reverse complement strand
AAAAAAAAAGCTTAAGGTACAAGATGACGGTAAATTTTGTAACAAATTATCAGTGTATTCTGCAAATGTATTTTAAATTTTTTAAAATATGTGTGACAACGTGTTTTAATGTTTTCTAAGCTTGTCGTTCAAAAGGATTTAATTGCTCATTGAATGTGTGCTTAATTTAAAAGAACTTAATCAGAATACTGATTATTAGAGATGAGCGATATTTTAGTACCTGTGATTAAATCACTGTGATTAAAAAATCACTGGTCACTACAGTGACTGAATTGATCAAATAACAGGTACCCATAAGAACGTTCTTTTATATTTGCATACATACAAACTTAAATTTAATTTTAGCTTGTGAAAGAGAAATATAAGTACTTTGGACTCTTTCATTCTTTCATATGTATATCAAAGCAGCTTCTTTGCTGTGTAGCTTTTTCTTGCTACTATGTTGTGTGTTTTTTTATTTGAACCTATAATCAATCAGTGTTTCGAATTCTATATTTCTAGGCAAAGTAAACTACACCTGCTTTTAATGTAGAAATCAAAATACCTTTTTTCTTATGATTACTGTTTACATAAAATATTTTTAGTGTTTTATACTTCCTATATAAAAGTTAATGTTTAAATAAAAAAGAACCGCAAACGGTGATCACGGTAACTACTTGAAAGAACGGTGATTTGAAAATCATGTTCACTGGTAACGATGTTCCTCAAAAATCACGGGATCGCTCATCCCTACTGATTACTGATTATACTTATAATAAATGCAAACTAATTTTATATTTTTTTTTTCATTTTAAGTGAAAGGTATCAATAAAACTAAAATTAAATGGCCAAATTCTTGTTATGTTACCCAATTTAAGGAAAAAGTACAGCCGAAAACGGATTATTTAGGCAACAAATTCTCTGGGAAAATATTATTACGGGATTAAGTTATATATTATAAAAAATTTTATAGGTTGTTGGGATTTTAAATCGATAATTTAATAATTCTTGGAAAAACGACTTCAAATTTCATTTTAGCCTTCTGTCTTTAATGGCTCAAAAGTCAGGCCGCATACATCAAAGAACATAGCAATCAGAGGAGTCCCACTCTGAATTTCCAAATGCAAATTTTTTACTGCCTGTTACAGCGGACTTAGCAATACCAAAGTTTGCCTACATATACTAACTAAACTTTAATATTGAGATGCCCTTTAATTTCTTTATAAATTTCAACCGCCTGCCTATAAATGTTCATCAGTTTGGCAATGTACACCAAATAACGCTTTCTATAGGAACACCCTTTAATTTCCAAATTCAAATTTTATACTTGCTGTTGTAGTGGTCTTAGAAATACAGGTTCTTTTTATATTTCAATCGTCGGTCTTCAAATGTTCAACAGTGTGGGCATGTACATAAAATTACATTAGCTTTAGGGACTCCCTTTTATTTCCATATTCAAATTGAGTGCTTGCCATTGTAATGAACTTGGTTCAGGTTCTTAAAAATTTCAACCGTCTGACTATAACGGTTTAACGGCTTTGCCATATATGTACATTAAATTATAATTTTTGTAATACCCTTTAATTTATAATTTTAAATATTGATACTTTTTACTATAGACAAAGCAGTGGACAATTTGTTCAGTTTTTAACGGTTCAAAACATAGAATATATAAGTCAAATAACATCATTATGGGCAACACAAGCTTCTTCTTGCATTTTATCAGTCTGTTGGACCACATATATCAAATTGCATCAACTATTTAGACACCCTTTAATTTTCAAATCTAACTTTTATACTTGTTATTATAGCGAACTCAACAGTACAGTTTCTTTGTAAATTTCAACCGTCTGCCTACAACGGTTCAAAGTAGATAAAAGGGAGTCTATAGCTAATAATTTTCATAATTTTTACTTGTTATTTTCACAATCACAATGTAAGCATAACCTTTTAAATAAGGAAAAATTTTTCAAAATCGGATCTTAAATGACTAAGTTCTTTGACAGAAACATAAAGAAGCAACATTTGATTGATGGTGATAATAAAAAGAAAATAAGAAACGATATGTCTTCTTCTATCACTGATTTTTTTCTATGATGGCGTACGTATAGTATCGAATTGAATAAAAAATCGCAAATCCATTAATGGTAATTCATGTCGGTTGCGCTTGGCAAATACAAGTATAATATGTGACAAATAACCATTGTAATGAGTATTGTAATTAATAATTTGACTAAAACGCTTTCAAGTACTCAAAATGACAGTTTTCTTTTGTTTTTTAAACGAGATAGTTTAGCAAGATTTTATTGAAATTAATTTATTATATTACATTCCGTTTGCATTAATCCAGCTTTATTTAATAATTAAAAATTATATTTTAGTTAACTAATTACTTTTTTGAAATATACACTCATAATAATTGCAAAATTATATTAAAGAAATAAATGACTACTTGTTTTGTAAATATATTATATAAGATTTCGAAGTTCATGAAATAAAACATTGGTGTTATGACGCATTTTTATTGTTTAAGAGCAGAACAAAAAATACAAAATCATTGTCCTGAGTAAATTTTAAATGAATTAACTAATGACGACTGTTTGCTCTTGAATGTGGTAAAATACAAGCGCATAATCACTTAGAGAAAATCAACTAAATAAGTCCCATGATTTAATGATAGAATAGCAAAGAACTATATTTTCAAATAAAAAAAAAAGTGTGAGAAAACAAATAAAATTAAAGTATTGTCCTTTATTCGATGTAAATAAATTAACATTTAAAATTTAAGCTTATTAACTTTATTCAGTTTTAGAATTTTATTAAAAAAACAATTGTGTGCATTTCAAACGAAAGAATATAATTAAATATGTTATAGTTAACTAGATGAACCCGGTGTGCTTCGCTACCCCCCTCGTTATTAAATAAAATTAAAAGTATTGCGAAAATTTAATGACGATTGTTCCAGTAGTTAAGACTGGGTGATGGTCCCACCCACTTTTCTCCTGGTACGTATTCCTAATTATGCCAATACCATATGTACCAAATATCGTCGACGTAGGTCAAAAAATGGCCAAAATATGGCGATTTAAACGTTTGGGTTATATGGGCGGTGCCACGCCCCGTTGTCCAATTAAAACTTCATATAGCCTATTATTCCTTCCAGAGTCACAGTAACATGCTGTGAAAATTTCAGAAAGAGCGGTCCAAGGGTTTGGCCTCCTATAAAGCACAAACATACAGAGAGACATTCATTTTTATATATATAGATAGATAGATAAAAAGTTATTAAACTAAAAATATGTTTTAACAATGAAATATTATTAATGCATAAAGGTATGAAGCAAAAATGTTAATGAATATAAACGTGTAAGAAATTCTTGATATTCAGAGCTAATTATATTTTACTATTTATGTGCTAACAAAAAATTTGTTTCTAATTTAATTAATTTGTTGTAATTCCAAAATGAAATAAGCAAAATAATTTCATTAAAGTGAAACTTACAATTGTTTAAAATTAAATACATACATATATACTAACCAGAAGGGCAAAAATTCCGATTTCATTAGCAACAACCCCTAAATTATTTACTTACGTGTTAGCAGACTAGAAAACTTATTTATATCACAATATGAGGAAGAGCTCTAACTGATCTATTTGCAAGGAGTTATCAGAATTTCAAAATTATTAAAAACTATTTAAAAGAAGGAGATGAAAAATGTGAAAAAAAAACGCCAAAGTCATAAAAATTGCTGTATTTTTAAACACTTGAAAACCCCAATTTCTTTGCAGGTGAATCATCTAAAAATTTTTCCGAAAATAATGTTAATAATCTCAAATCAATCGAGGAGTTTATATACGTAAAAATTAATTTCTCTGTAAATAATTTCATTTTTAAAAAGGTGCCGCATTACGAGTAACAAAATCGACATTCACGTTCCAAATCGTTTTTGTAGAATCAAAATGTTTAACTTTTTCTAAAATTTGGATAAACTTCTATAAAAGCATTGCTCTTAAGTATATAAAGTAAAGTTAGTCGCAATTCTGCCAGGTCTACAAATATTCTTGATCTCGCAGTAGCTTGATATGTAAAAACTTTTGTGTAAAATGTGCTCAAACTTGTTATAGTTTGGATTGAATCCTTAATCTGAAGCAAAAAAGTTGAGAACTAAAAACTGAACATAAACTGAACATACAGATTTAATTTCTAAAACAAAATCATAGTATATTATTTCAGTTTTGTTTGCAATACTTCGGATTTATCTAATTTTATCTTAAGGAGTATATTAATTTGCACGCTAAAACCAAAATAATTTAGTCTCTGTAAAATTCCGAAAACCCCCAATTCCCATAATCCGCTTATTGGCAACACTGGTCTGGGGAATTGAATAAACGGTTTCACGATTCAAAATTGATCTATTCTATTCGTATTTATATTTTCTTCTTAAATAACTGGAAAGGCGAACAAAACTACTACATGGCCGACTGTAAATGATAGATATATATATATATATATATATATATATATATATTATATGGTGTTACGTTTATTTAAATTATACTTTTAGAGTTTTAATTAAACTACAATTTATTTAATCAATTATGTAACGATTTAACTATTCGCGATTTATAAAACACGCTGGCAACTTTACACTGTTACGAACTTAAACTTAAAAACACTAAAAGGTGCGCTGCCGTCAAAGCTCGGGGTGTTAATTGTGCTGGCGTGCTCAGAGATAACTCTCACCGGTCCTTCTCGAATTTGAAGATCGCCCATTTGCACTTTTAATTCATGTAACTCTTCGTTTACTTTTCTCTCTAGGCCGCACAATTTTTTATCAAACTCGCCAACCCTTTGTTCTACGATGTTTATTCGTTTGTCGAAGACTTCTGATATATCTTTAAATTTCTCATTTAACTTTGCTTAAAGCCTTTCCCCATTCTATTTTCTTCATTATAGCGGCAAACATGAATTCAAGCCTATAACGCTGTTTGATGCTGGGGTACATACTTCAATCTCTTCGTTTTCCCCTTTTTCACCAAATTCGTATGTCTCAATATCGATACCACGCTGTGTAAATTTATCTCTTAACCGTTTTTACAATTCCAATTTACTTCCCGCTGTCGGCAATTTCACTTCTGACACCAGTTGTTAGTTGTTTTTGTTTTGTAATAAAGATATTTTGTAAAAACTTTTAAAGTCAAACCCTAGAGTCTATATGAGGTAGGCGCTATATGCCTTTGATTTTATAACATTGATGTATTAAACATCTAAGTGAACTGTGACGAAGTGTAAACAGCATAAAGAATTAAAATCGATTAAATAAAGAGTTTCTTTTAGGTAAAACAATAAACTAAGTGCATGGTTGTAATAGCTGTACCGCTTTTGCCATGTTAGCTGAATTTTAGGCCCATATTACATGCCGGTTGAAATGTAGGTATAATAAGTTATTTTACATAATTATATGATACTCAAGTTTTCTGATACAGCTGAAAGGAGTGATGGAAAAGTTGTTACGATCGTACTTTTTTTGATACTATTTGATTTGAAAAATACTGTGGTTCTCCTCTGTAACATTTGATACTCTCAGTGATACGTCTACAATTTAAAATCATTGATTTTTTTAAATTAATCTGTTTTAGCATTTCTCTTCATTACTTATAGTTTACGAATATTGCAACTATAGTTCTTATCGTGTCTTATTATTTGGTTTTACATATTCGTTTTGTTTTTTCGCAATGTACATAGGGTAGCTGCAAAAAAGCTGTTACGTGTTTTGTGTTTCTTTTGATAGAATTGTCAATCTTAATGCAAACAAGTAAGAGTGCTATATTCGGCTATGCCGAATATTATATTTCCTTCACCATCTATGTTAATCTAGTTTAGTGAAGTATTAAGTTAGTTAGTGAAGTAACTCAAATCAAAAATGCAAGTACCGGGATGACAGAGAATTAAAAAATAAAATAAATTGGTACTGTATTTCAGTGATCGGAAATGATTTTTTCATTTGGTATAGATTTGGGCTTATTTGACTTTAATGTGATGAAGGAAGTTTTTTTGGAAATGGTCTTAAAATGTAAGTGAAAATTGTTTTTGAAATAAGCCTAAATCCATTCTGTTGGCGCTATTTATCTAGGGGCTATGTCAGTTTAAAGTGATATACCTTAAAAAGTACAAAATAAATTTAAAAAATTTGTTTCTTATAGGTAAAAAGATATTTTTATATATTAATTTATGATTTTAGTTAACTTTTCTTTTTCATAAAGATTTTTTTGCTGTTTAATAAATAAAAATAAAAAATAAAAAAAAAATTAACGATTCGTTACTGTTTAGGTTAAAAAAGTACTCTCAAAAAAATTTTTGATACCGAAATGCAAATATCATTTCCCATCACTGACTGAAAGTAAACGGTATATGTGTGTGCATCCTTAGATCTAGCAATAGAACTCTTTCATAGCCACGTTTGGATGATTAAATAATTCTTGTTTATATCATATTAAAAAAGCAAAGCTAAAACTCAGTACCGAAATTTTCTATAAAAATTTTATGTAAATAAATTATAAAGATGTTCATTTTTTTATTTGATTTATTATTTCTATAAATATTAGCCGCAAATTTAGTGGCTGAAAACTATTAATTACATCATTAAAACCGTTTAAGCATTTGGATATTTTTTAAATTATAATATTAGATACTAGCTTTGTTTAATTTTTGTAAAAAAAATATTGAAAAATTTTTCTTAAAATTTTAGAAAAATATAGATTCATTTAACATAGATAAGTATTTCTTTACAAAATATTTTTTACTAAAACAATCTCTTAAAAACGAACAAGGAAATCACTGTCAAATATTAAGCAAAACTAATTTTACACAATTTTGTATTGCAATAATTACGAAAAATTGATTTACTTAATTACTTCCACGGAAAATATCAATATCAATCATGAGAAATTTTTTAATTCATTGTTAAATTTTTAATCTTTTAAAACGAAGTCTAAACTTAATTTACGTCGCAGTTTAGTCAATTTTAGTTGTACAGTGCCATAAGTGAACAAATAGAAAAACGAAAAGCTAAAAAGCAACATCAACTTTTATTTTACATTAGGGTTTTCCACCATTACGTTTTATATTTGGATTATGAGATGTAATTGAAATTGTCAAAAACTTATTGTTAAATAACTGTCGTTACTGGAAAAATATGGATCGGAAATGGATATTAAAGAATTATAAATGAAACAAACAAACTTAGTCATACATTTTTAAGGGGCATAAAATTAAGTACTACATATATATAATTTTACATACAAATGCCATCGGCTCTTAATGGGTTAAGCATTAAAAAAAAAAAAAAAAAAATTTGTGCTTTCTTAAAGACCTCGTCAAATCCTGTAAAATGATACACATATTGATATTTTCTTAAGGTCGTGAATTCTATCGAATATCTTGGAGTTGATATCATGTTTAACGTATCTTTTAAAAAACATTTACACAACGAACTCTTGCATCCAAATTAGCGATTAACTCTTCTTCTAAATACATTAGTAACGCGCAGATATCTAAAGCTAGGAAACTAAAGAAAAGCAATCTAAATTTGGGGCTATACAAACTATGAGGAGGTTAAAAAGCTGCTTAGATTTTTCATTAAAAAATGCTTCACTTGCCTTTCACAATGCAGAATTACATGTTTCATTTAGAAACTGGTAAAAATCACTGTATATATTTTTACCCCAAAATTAATGAATGAACCATCAAAGATTGCTATGTATGTTGCCTGCAGTATACACCAGTTGATCTGGCTAAGCCTATTTGTATCTACTGGAGAGATATTTTAAACTTAGTAAAAAATAAGGAATGGGTAAACAATATTTACAGGGCATCAAATTCATAATGACTTATATCGTTACCTAAATTACGATGATGTGCCGCTTCTCATTGTTAACATTTCAACAAAGAGTTTAACGTTAACTGTTTGCAATTTATTTAAGAAGTTTTCAGTAAGGTTAAAAATAAATAAATATATGGCTATTTTACGAAGAAAAATTTATGTAACTTTCTATGACTTCTTTCTTTTTTTCTTATCCTTTATTTTAATCCTATAAAAATAAACTACCAAAATAATTAAAACCATTTCCTGACCAGTTTTTATTAAGATGCCTTTAAAAATACTTTTTTGCATAGACTTTTCGCCACCATGAACGTCCTTAACCGGTTCATAAGTCGTTTGCTTTATAATTTCTGCAGTAATTTTTGTAATGTTGGCTGTCCACGGTAGCAGTTTAGCAAAAAGGCAGCTTCGACGATTAGCTGAGCCATTCTTCTTTTTACTTTCCATTTATTTTATTAATACTGGTCGTATAAAAAAATATGTTCATTTTAAAATATAAACTTAAATTTTTTAGTTCGTTCGATATCGAATGCGGTTATTCGACGACTGCCGTAACTCGGATCCTCTTTTTTACATGTGCCTTAAAAATGGCCACTTTGCCGTTATGGTTTGAGAAGCAACTTAACAAGAGCTATTTTTGTCTTTAGGCATAAGTATCTACCTCAACCAATATGGAAACTGAAAATTTGTTAACTATCTAATATTTTTGTTAAATTAAATTAAACAACGGTAATTTTCTATAAAATCAATTAAGTTTCAAAAAAATCTTTTTTATACCCTTCACCATAAAAAGTGGAAAAAGGGTGTAACTAAGTTTGTCATTCCGTGTGTAATTTCTACAGTATCCATTTCTAACCCCATAGTGTATATATATTCTGACTTCTTATGCATAGCAAAGTCGATTGAGTTATGTGCGTCTGTCCGTCCGTGTTAGTGATTTCACAAAAAAATAAATATGTCAATCAATCAGTGTCGAAAAAGGTGCTATTTAAAATCAGCGTGATCGGTCTATGCCCTTCGAGGCAACAGGCAAAACACCACAGCTACCTCTAATTTTTTCATGTCATTTAGAACCATAAAGTAACTCCAAAAAAAAAAAAATATACAGGGCGATAGAGAATTAAAAAATAAGAAAAAAACACCTAGTGAAAAAATTGGCGCCGCCCATATTTTCCGAGTTGCGAGGCTCTGAAGTTTTAAACTTTTTTAAAATTTAATATGGGTATAATTTTAAAGCTTTTGAAGAGTGTTTTAAGGAAATATTAAATTTTTTAAAAACGTTTAACCCAAAGAGAGCCGATGTAATTTTTTATATAAAATTATATATACATAAGTAGTACAAAAAATGTTTTAATTTTTTAATTCTCTGTCACCCCAAACTAGATTTACATAGACAGTACTCTTATTTGTTTGTGCCGACTATTTCACTAAGTTACCGTTTTGTTGTTCATTGGAAGTAAGAGTGACTCACTAAACATCCTTTTTGTAAACCCCAAATTTTAAAAAATTCTCCCGATTTATTATTTAAATCGCCGATATCCTTTTTGTCAATTTTTCTGATATCTAAAATGGTTTGAAAATAACCTAGGCAGTTATCCGCGTTGAATGAATTCTTCGACGAATTTACCAAAACCATTCTTCGTCATGAGTGTTATTTATTTTCGTTTTTTTTTTTGTCAGAAATAATTTTAAAAATCTTCAGATTAATTGTTGTTTTTCAAAATGTGTTTACACCACATTGTAGAGAATTTCCAGGTATCCGCTTTTAAAAGAAATAGTTAGAAAACATTTAATTTTTACTAAACAAATTTTAAAAAGGTAAATAACATAGTCAGATTGAGATTTTAAGGGTTTGATTTCCTTTCGAGAAAATAAATCAAAATCTTTATAAAAAATAAATTATAAATTTTTGTAGGAAAATACTGTATGAAAACCAGATTTCCCCTTTTTAAATTGTGTCTTTTTTACTTGTGCAATCATACAAAACTGTATCTAGTTAGTTATATTAAATGTCTTCAAAAATTGCAGAACTGAAAAGATTATGCAATTTTTTCTTGCCCAATTAGGATTTGAACCGTAGATATTATAACTGAATTAAAATCGACTTTTGTTAATAATTTTTCCAACAACCACCTTGGGCTTGGGAACGTTATCCTCCTAAAAGGAGCGAGGTCCAAGTCCCAGAATCACAACAGATATTTTTAAACTACTTTCTAATATACTCTTATGAAGCTTTTGATTTATTATGCCATCATAAAACTCCAAATTGCTTCTGGAATAGCTTCCGAAACCATTACAATGCCACGTCCATATCTAAACGCAAGATTCAAATTTTATGTTTGAAAGACACTGATTGGCTTGCACAAGAACTTCTATTGCTTCCAAATAAATTAAATTAGCTCTCAGCTTAAAAAAAATCTGTTCTTCACAGCGCAGCGTCTTTGTTATTATAGTTACGTGCAAATATTGGTCTCTTTTCTGTTTTCCTCTTTGTCAGCGGCTTTTTTTCGGCGCAATTACATCTTTCAGATTTAGGTCATTTATTCTTGGAATCTTTTCACTTCTCTTACATCACGTCTGAAAAGTTCTATTGGTCAACCGCTACTGTTCTGCTTATATTTTCTGATTATATTTTTAATACTAGAAAACAGTTCATTTAATAATTTTCCTATTTCTCGATAGGATTTTTCTACTTAAAAATGTTTAACAATTAAATGTTTAAAACTGGAATCAATTCCTTTACCTGTGCCTATAATTTTCAATAGAACTTGCAATGCGCACAAAAAATCTGGTTCGAATATATGAAATCATGGAATTTGTTACATTTTCACATTGGCATAAGAGTGTTAACTAGCACTTTTAGCTTCCCTGTGGGTTATTTGGAACAATTGCTCCTAACGTACTTGTCGTATGACATGTAAAAAAGGGAATTAAATGAATTATATAAATGAATTTTTAATATTCCTAACCCTGTGCGTTAATATTTCGAAACTAATATTGTGAATTATTCTTTTTTTATCTTTGCTTTAATCTCTGGTTTGAACGAATCCTTTGGTCGTAAGCGCCATATTTTTATATATTTCCGGTGAATATAATTATTATTGGTCGTACCTCAGCTCTGTGAACGAGACCAGTGGATTCCTACCAGAGACTAATCAATTTTAGTAAAAAATAGTAATGTAAGTTGAAGTTGGATATTATTGGTTCTTTCAATCAACAAACACCGTGCATATGTGAGTATTCCTTTTTCCTGGTATAACCTGTATCTCAATCAACCCGTTTTTACCCGAAAACCTACCATTTCTTTCACTTTTTCGACAAATTGTACTCTCTCTCAATTTGTCAATTTATATTTCAATTTGGAAGTGCAAAGGAAGACGTACTTCGCAAATTTTGTTCATGGTCCTTCGAGCCGGATAAAAGACGGAATCAATTATATTATTAGGATATTAATATATTACTTAATTGAATATCGTATAGACTCATTATACCTATGTACATAAAACCAAATTAAAAATTTCTTGTAAAAAATCTTGTAACATACCTACTGGAAACCTTGTGTAAAGCAAATTAATTTTACTCGCTAAAAAGAAAAAAAAGCTTTTAAGGATGATCAAAGTATACCTAACGAGAAAAGGAGAGGATTATTATAAATTTTCTTAGAAAGGTGCATGTAGTGTCGCAGAAGAAAATCAAAAATAACTCTTGTGTAAAAAAAACCCCAGAAAGAGAATTAAACATTATAGAAATATAAAAGAGAAGTAAATTCGAATTAACCAAACTAAAGTACATTTTAAGCGAATAGATTTCCCAATACAAACAAGGGTGATGGACTCACAACGCCAACAACAAAATCCCTCAGGAAGTGTATCAAAAGTAAAGGAAAGGATAAGGAGAATCAATCAATCACATTGGTCAGGCATACCGGGAAACTCATCGTTTACAATATACTTCAACTTCCTTGAAGGAGCCGAGACAAATGTGAGTAGTGAACTAATTCCTAAATATTTTTTGATACTTACATGAAATATATGTACATAAATATTTACGTATTTATTTTATCACCTAAAAATTTCATAAAATACATATATGAATGTATGTAAATGTGTAGCATAGTGGCCACACCCACATGGTCCATTAAAAGTCATACATAAACTCGTGTTTACTCATATGTGTTTAACTAATAGGTATACAAAGTTAAATTCACAAAACTTCATACATACATATGTATGTATATACATGTAAAATTATAGTTTAACAAATATACAAAAAGTTTTGTACCTACAAAAAATATAAGAATATTTGAAGTACATATATGGAAAGAAAATAAATAAACCCCATATACATTAACATACGATAATATATTCCGTTAGACAAAAGTGTTTAAAAGTAGAAAATTACCGATTCCAAAAAAAAAATATATATATATATATAAGAGATTTTGATGCTTATGCTTATTTTTCCTTAAAAAAATGGTTTATAGCGAGTGAGTGAAAGCTTCCAGATCAGAATCAATAAGAAAAGAAACGTCAAGGAGATACTAATATGATGACTGAGAGTTCACGACATAAAAATGTTTTTATGCAGATAAAATCACAATTCTACTAGACGTGGATAAAACTTCATCAACACATGTTTATATACATACATATGTACAATATTTTTTTTTTACAATTAATATTGTAAAATTAAAAGCTCCAATACATTTAGAGATTATTAATAAAATAATTTATTTTCAAAGTACATTTCTATACTAACTTAATGATTTTTATTTGAACAAATCATAAGGGGAAAAATAAATAAAATAGAAAAGGTAAGGTGGTAAATATTTTTAAATGGATTTGAGAGAGTAAAATTTGAATATTTATAGTACGCTAAAAAGTGGTTTGTAGATGTTCTCAACATATACGGAAAACAAATTCACAAATTGAATCCACTCAAGTGTTATTGTCCACTAAGATCTATAATTTTAAGTTAACATTTCCCAGCGAAGCGTTTGAAATTTTTAAAAGTTTGGACTTTGTTATTCTCCATCAGACAATTCTAGACGAAAATTTGGTTCGCTAATCTCTGCGTACAAATTTGGGAAAAAAAATTGTATACATTTTTCTGTTCCTCCCAGCAAACATTTTTTCAAATAAAAATTCGATTTGCCAATCCAAGCGATCAATTGTGGATTTTTTTTTTAGTTTGCTTTCCCCGGCAATTAATTTAAATAAAAATTCGATTCGCTAATCTGGCGAACAATTCTTAGTTTAGAATCGTAGTTTCAGCGAACAATTTGGGAAAAATTACTTTGCTATCCCCAGAAAACAATTTTAATAACAATTTTGATTCGCAAATTCTAGCGAACAATTGAAATTTTTTCATCCGTTCTCGAATAAACATTCGCAACCTGGCAAAACGTTTGCAGTTTGCTACTCCCAGCAAACAATTCCAAGTAAAAACTTTCAATTCGATTAGTTTCTCGATTTAAAGTGCGCAAATTCCAGCGAACAATTAAAGAAATATTTAGAATCGATTTATCGCAAAAGGCTTGCATCCCGGCAAACAATTTTTATAGGATTTCATAATCGATTTTATTCAATAAGTTTGCAAATCTCCGCGAATAATTGGAGAATTTTTGCAATCGATTCGGTTCGTTGATCCCAGCGAACAACTTTAGGAAAATTTTGTTATCTGGTTGCTTTCCCCAGCAAACAATTTTAAAGTCAATTCGGTTTGCTAACCCCAGGAAACAAATTTGGAAAAAACTGAGTTTGCTACTCCCTACAAGCATTTTTAAATACAATTTAGATTAGCAATTCCCTGCGAATAATTTGAGAATTTTCACCTTCGATTTTATTTCAAAAAGTATTAAATTGATTTTACCCATAAGTTACCAATCCCAGCAAACACTTTGGGAGTTTGAAAATAAGTCTCCCCGCGAACAACTAAAAAAATTTTTAAAATCGAGTTATTGCAAAAGGTTTGCATCCCCGCAAACAATTTTTATAGGATTTCATAATCGATTTTATTCAATAAGTTTGCTACACACAGCAAACAGTTTTGATTCGCAAATCCGAATAATTTGAGGATTTTTACAATCGATTATATTTCAAAAAGTTTGGAAACCCAAGCGAACAATCTTAATTCGCAAGGCCTTCGCGATAAATCTTAGAAGATTTTGGCATTGATGTTTTCGAGAAAAAGTTTGCAAATCCCGGTAAAAATTTTCAAATCCCAAATCCTCGGGATTTATTTTAAAGATTTTGAATTAGAACTCGGTTCACAAATCCCACCGAACAATTTTAAAAAATCTTCTTTTTCTAATTCGAGAATTAAAGAAATAAAAGAAACGATTCGCTAGGCTTATTTTGCAGTTTGCTACTCCCAAACAATTTCAAATAGAAAAATTTTAAAGTCAGTTTATTTCACAAATACCCGCGAACAATTTGGTTGGTTTCTTTTTTTCTCTCTAATCCATTTTCAATTAGGTTCTCAAAAGGGTTCGCCAATATAAGCGAACGCACCCAATAGCACAATTGCTGCTATTAAGAAACCCGATCTATCCCATATCAAAATCGTCAAAACATGAGCTGCTCTGGCCTTTTCCGAAATTGCAGACGATTTTATCTTTGACTCGGACGATCTCATTACGTTCTGCTCTGGTTTTGACAATATCCCTATTGACGATTTTACAGAGTCCCTATTAGAAGTAAATCTCCACGACCTTAATGATTGATGGGGCAAACTTCAAAGGTCATACAGGTTTTTTTTGTACCGACAAAGAATTTTTAGGATCAGTTAGAGGAAAGAACACCACTTGTACAAAAGCCTTTCATCTTTGTAAGGCTAAGATTCTAGACATTCAGAAGACTTTCATGGCCAATGCTCCCCCTCAACGCATGGAACCTCCCGCGCGTGAATCCACTTATGCTCACGTCAATATTCCTCCTTGCGACACAGATGTATTTTATGGCGGATACGAAGTGTGGCCGTCCTTCCGCGACACGTTTACAGCTGTATACATAGACAATCCAAAAATCCCCCCAGTTCAAAAATTGTATCTCCTAAGGCTAAAAGTGCAGGGACAGGTAGGAGTTATCATTAGGAAATACAAGCTGTGTTCTGAAAATTTTTCGCTAGCCTGGAACGCCTTCAAAGATAGGTATGCGAATCAAAGAATTCTAGTCGAAAATGAAATCAAGATTCTTCTAAATATTTCCCCAATTACGATCGAAACTAGCAAAGCCCTCCAGCATATTCAGAGCACTATCAATGACTGTCTCTCAGCAATCAAATGTCCCCACAGATCAATGGGATCTCCTTATAATCATTCTTTGCGCTAGGAAACTCCCTGTGGAAACTCTATTCCTGTGGGAACAGTCACTTGAGTCCCACAAGACCTTAGTAAAATGGGAAAGAATGGATAAGTTTCTTTCGCATCAATGCGAAGTAGTCAAACGATCGGAATTACGGAATGAGGATGTATATTCTCATAAAAAGAAAGAAACGCAATCCAAGGCAATCTCCTCTAAAACAGAAACGTCCCAATTTTCATGCAAACTCTGTGCTTCGAATCACCCCCTTAAGAATAGTTCCAAGTTTTTAAGCATTGATACCCATATTAGAAGTCAGTTCGTCTTCAAGAACAGAATATGTATCAATTCCTTAGCGTATACGCATCTCATAAAAGACTATCCCAGTAAGTTCTTGTGCTCCCATTACAAGAAAAATTATCATCCACTCTTACATTTCGCAAAACTAGTTCTTTTAGCTCGCTCAGCACAGGCTAGGGAGAGGCAATCGTCATGTACCACTGTCCATATAGCTCAATCTGAAGAGAACTCCCAAAACGATAATACCCTGCTTCCTACTGCGGTAGTACAAATTAAATATAAAGGCGAAATATTTAATTCCCGCGCCTTTTTGAATCAGGGGTCAGAAAGAACCTTCATCTCAAGAAAATTACGACAGCAATTAATGCTCCCGACATAGCCCAGGGCGTTCCAAATACTTGGCATAGGTGGCCAGATTGTGTGCCAGTCAAACTCAATGCGTAACTTGACTCTTTTCTCGGAGAAACACAAGCGATACGTTAATATAAAGGCTATTATTGTTCAAAAATTACCCGCTTGTTACCTGGCAGTTGCCTTCCAAAATCCCATATCCCCTCGGAGGTGTTAACTGATTTCGATTTGGCTGACCCTGATTTCCACAAAGTACGCCATGTTGACTTGCTTTTTGGAGGAAATTTTCTACCTCGAATTCTCCTTCAGGGAGTTAAGAAAATTTCTAGATCTCTAATGCACAATTAACTATATTTGGGTGAGTCATCAGTGGCCCTGTTAGCGTTGAAACGGTCTCATTGTTCTCAATTGTAGACACGGAGAGTGATACCAATATTCTCAATGACCAATTGAAGATGTTTTGGGAGCAAGAGGAAGTTCCCACTCATCGACCCCCATCGCAAGAAGACGAATTTTGCAAAGAGCTTTTTAACAAAACCACATTTTGCAACAATCATAAGAGGTACGTAGTCAAACTGCCTTTCAAAACACAATTTCCTCGTGATATATGTCTTGGAACTTCTCGGTCTGTGGCCAAAGCTTAATTTTTTTACATGGAGCGGACCTTAATCAAGAAACCCGAACTTTTTCAAACGTTTAAAGATGTGTTGAAAGAATATATAACGTTGCATCACATGGAACCTGCCATTTCAACAGAAAATGTGTCCCGTCATGGATATAATTCCTTTTATTTACCACATCACGCAGTGGTGAATCCCCAAAGTCAAAGTACTAAAGTGAGAGTAGTTTTCGATGACGTTTCTTAATATCTAAGTAAATCACTTAAATGACCAAGAATTATTTTAGGGCATTTATATTCTACTATTTCCATTGTATTATTAATTTAAAATTGAAAGTACTCTTAAGAAAATTAACTTTAAATTGAGAATATTACAAATTTAATTGAGTAATTTCAAAAAATAAATATTCAGACATTTTTAACGAAAACTTTACACAATTTGTATACCCTTCTTCACAGATAGAAAGTGTGTATTTGTCATAACAACATTACTCATTTTCGACCCCCCACACACAAGACGATTTAGAGACATTTACGTTGAAACCAAAAATTCAGAAAATAGCTCTACACCAACAAGAAATCAACCATATTTCCCCAAAAATTTAATTTTATTAAAAGCCGAAAATGTATGATTATATTTTTGTTTATTAGATTCTTAGTCAATTTGCCTCATTCGGTCTTTAATATATTTTAGCTCAAATAAAAATGTCGACTAAGGACAAAGGCCGCTGAAGCCAGTTCCTTTCTATTATTATTAATTTGTAAATTAATTTACTTTTTAAAAATGAAATAAATAAATAAATAAAAATGTCAGTCAAAGTTTCGTAAAGAGGTGTTTTCAGATACGCTAACAAAAATTTCTAAAATAATTCACACAATTCTCAATTTTCGCCGTTTTAATTTGAAATCTAAATTGAATTTAGAATTTTCTATATTCTATATTGAAGGTACAATAAAATTATTGCCAATATAAAGTCCTCGCTTTATACAAGCTATAGTTCGCCTTATTAAACACATTTTTGTTTCTTTACTTTATGCACACACTTATGTTTTGAATATACATATGTATTTGTAGTAGTAGCAATTTAAGAGGTCAATTATTTCTTAAACACTCAATCGATCTAACTAAGATGTAAATGGTAAAGCTCGACAACATCGATATTGCAGATCGTAAATATATACAAGAATGAACAAAATCGAGAAAAGGGATTTTGTCTTTGCCTATTTATATACAGATATGACAGACATATACTGATATATTGTTCTGTTCATTTGCTTAAAAAAAGAAGTTTAATTCAAGATCTAGATCACCGAAATGAGATATAAAACTGTATAACATAACATTATATAATCATACTAAAGAGGAAAGCATTCTTTTATCCTGTCTGGCTTTGTGCTCTTTATCTCAAAAACAATTTCTTTTGTGAGGCTTACATATGTGTCATCTGAATACCAAATCGGCCGAATTTCAATCAATAACGAAAGACTAAAGTTTTAAGTTGAAAAAAAACACCATTTTTTAATGTGTTTGAAACAAAAAATGTGGTTGACTAACTTTATTGAAAAAAAAAAATCTTAAGCTTAAATACTAAAATTTAAACTTTTCAGAAAAGTACTTACTATCAATTCTTATAAACAGTTACCAATAAAAGTTTATGTTGCAATAACTTCTAAGCAATTCATATTTTGAAATCAATTTATCTAGTTAAAGTTTATTGTTATAAAATAATATATGTATGTATATTAAAAATGCTGAAAATTTTTTTTGAAAAAGAATAATTAAAATATTTCAAGTATTTTATGAATGTTAATAATTTATCTTTTTTATTGAAAACAATTGCCTGCATATTAAAATTTTCTATTGATTTACCTATATTTTTAATTGGCTATGTTTTTGTTATATAAATAATTGAATCAAAATAAAAATTTAATTTAATTTTAATCCGAAAACCAATAAATTTTTAATAAGAAGAAGCAAGAACTGAATATGCCGTAGCTAATTATTGCAGAAAAGCAACAAAATATATATTTTTCGTATTTTTGTGCTTCACCATTTTAAAAGAGAAATGAATAGTCGTATAGCAAGGTAAACAAATTTTGAAAACTTAAAGATTGCAGAAACGTATTTTGTTCTATTTTTCACACTTTTGCTGTTTAAGCGGCTTATTTTGACAGATGAATAGTAAAATATTATGTTTTTTCTTATAACAATAATAGTATTGTTTTCCAGCGAAGTTTTAAATGAAGAATGCTTTACCTAATAGTTGAAGTATGAACAGTTGGAAATAGATTATGTTTTTCTAAAGTTATTGCGAAAAAAAAAAATACTTATTTATACAATATCTTTGTATAAGTTATTGCATTTAACAACTATAACGTTGGCAACGACTTGAGTGCGTGGTAATAAATCTTTCATTTTTCATTATAACCCATTACAGCATAGCGTCCGATAAACCGGACATTCGTAATTTTCGAGTAATTTTTAATTGGTATGATTCAAATCTAATAAAAGTTATAGTGGTTGTTGAAATGACGTAAATTTACACAAAAATAGTCTTTATTTCAATAAAACTTAGTTATTTAATTCTTTATGGGTGTGAATTTATTGCTGTCCGATATATTAGACGTTATACACAGTGAGTGCAAAGGTATGTTTAATTTTTTGTAGCTTAAAAGTTCATGAAGGCTACAGATGCGGACAGCTACAGGTCTAATGACGAGCATGATGCCAATCTCAACCCCCCTAGGACACACATTGCTCCAAACTAAATGCCAACTTCAACGTTTTTCTGCTAAAGCAGATGATGCTATACCCTTCACGTCTTTAGGAGAGCTATCAGACGGACCTTCTATTTTGCAAGCATGTACCTCAAGTGAAGAGAGCAATGATGAAGATGATAAACCACACTCTTCATTAATTCGGAAGAAAATCAAGAAAATGACCAGCGAAAAAACAACATTTTGGAAAACTGCACTACCTAACTTTTTGTCCTTAGAATTCAGGCCACAACCAACATCAGTGAAAAGTAAAAACAGCAAAAATCCCTTAGACTATTTCACTCTCTTTTTCCACAAAGATTAATTTCTTCATATCGTAGACCAAACAAATCTCTACGCTGGTCAAAAGAATAAGCAACTGATGGTAACAGAAAATGAAATTTATGTTATTTTGGGAGATATGCTGCTGTCGGGTTATGCTAAGTTACCGTTCAGGATACTGTATTTCGCAAAACAAAATTATATACCAAAAATACTTTCAGAGAGATAAAGCTGCGTCCGCTGCTATAAAGTCTGGATGAATCTTTTTAAAAACATTATGGATTAAATTAAAACTACAGCATTGATGAGAGTATGATCCTGTACTACGAAAAACATTATACTAAACAATTTATAAGAGGAAAGCCAATTAGATTAGACAATTATAAAAAAAAAACCTCAGGAAAAAAGAATTCGGCCAAGTGGCAATGTAGTCCTTAGTCTTATTAAAGCTGCACTCTCAAAGTGGCATAAAACTGTATCTTGACAATTATTTAATATCGGCACCTTGAATGAGACGTTTGCGAGAAATTGGTTATTCTGCTACTGGCACATTACGTGCTAACCGCGTTGCGAAATGCCTCACAAAAAATCTCAAAGAATTTAAGCGAAAGCAACAAGGTTATGTAGACTACAGA
The DNA here is from genome assembly GCA_916610165.2 of Gymnosoma rotundatum. NCBI lineage: Eukaryota > Metazoa > Arthropoda > Insecta > Diptera > Tachinidae > Gymnosoma > Gymnosoma rotundatum. Next base: position 59,070,167 of record OU744340.1, on the reverse strand, counting down.
GCATCCGACGTTGTATTTGTGTGCTGCTGAAATGATAATAGTGCTGTTACAGTGGCTAACAACTTCCAATGAAGTTCCAATGAAGTAAAAGCAAGAGTTTTAATCCCCCAACCGTCATTGATCGCCAATTATAACAAGTATATGGGCGGAGTTAACAAATGTGATCAAACTATTGAAAACTTTCGTACAAGAATGCGAATAAGATAATGGTGGTGGCCAATTTTTTCCTACCTTTTAAATATTTTTGTAGTAAACAGTTGGTTACTTGCAAGAAAAAATGGATGCAATAAAGACACAGAATCCTTTCTCGTTTTTAGGAGATATGTGGCACAAAGTTTTCTTACTAAATATGGATCTCCACCACATCAAGGAAAAAAGCCAGCGAAACCGTCGAGCTTAATACGATATGAATGAACTTAGGATTGTGCCAATAAGCAAAGAACGTCGCTGTGCAAATCAGTGCGGAGGGAAATCGAAGTTCAAATGCCTGAAATGTTTAATGGAATACCACGTAATCGGTTCTTCAGTTCAAAACAGTAAGAAATAATAATACTTCAAATATTTTGTAATAAAATAACAAAGAAATAAAAAATTAACTCTTATTAAATAATTTTTAAAGGTACTCGTATGGTAGCTATGTTTCGTCTTGCATAACATCCGAAGAATCGGATGGGTCATAAAATCAAAACTATATTTTTTTAAACAAAACTACAATTAAAACTATAAAAAAATGTATGAAAATGCAAATTTAACGAAAATAAATAAATATGTAATTTATGAACGCGAGTAAGGCATATTCAAATGGTCATTTCGCTTAATTCTTAAAACTAATCAGTGAATTCTAGTTAATTTTGAAACAGAAACTTCCAACATCAAATGATTCTTTGAATGGGTCATAAAATCAAAACCATATTTACCAAATAAGGTTTAGTACAAAATCAAGACAATGAAGTTATTTATCGGTTCAGAAACACGAAAGCTTAGGAAGAACAACCTTTTAAATAAAGTTGAATAAAGAAGAAGAAAGAGAATGGTGGGTTTATAGAAAACAAAAAAGGTTAAAACTATTTGAAAATCATTAAGGAATTGATTCCTGCTTGTAAACTCTTAAATATTATATGTTTTTAAAAATTTAGTTTCAGGACTAATGCTTCATTGATGATATTATGGCAGTATAATATGCACGTTGTGAATGGCTTTACCTTGTCATATTGCTTGCAGATTTTTGTTGGTCTATTCGAGAAGAAATTCAGAATAATACATTTTTAATGTCAGCCTTTAGTTTTAATCTTCTTTCTATATGTAGTTTTCTTCATTTATTTGTACACATATGAAATGAACCTTTATGGTTAAAGGTCTTTAAATTTGTTAGTTTTATAGATACTAGATAGTAAATAAGGTGTTATTAAAAGCAATGCAGACTTAAGAACTCACACAGGGTGTGTACAAATAGTTCGCTATAAATTTTAATTCAAAATAATAAATTTAGAAATGTAAGAGTGTTTCCAAAATGCCGTGCATTCGACGAACATGGCCTTATCTTTTAAATCGTTATAGGCAGTCGCTTAAAATTGTTACTGCTATGTCTGCAATAAAATGAAATGTAGTGTACCCCGTTAGCTATGCAATTTTCACAATTATGGCCTTTTTTGTTGAATTTTATGACTACAAATATCCGCAAAGTTTGTATTGCTATGTTCCTAACAAATAAACATAATATATTTAAATTAAAAGGGGTTCTAGTAACCTAATTTTTACAGGGTCTTAATTTAACTTTACCCAAAGTACGTTTTATTACTTTCGTTGTAACAAGTTAATAAAAATAATAATTCTTGCAAAAAAAAACCGACTTCAAAACAGATTTTATCTGTCTGCCTATAACGGTTCAAGAGTATGGCCACATAAATTAGATTACATTAACTATTGGGATTTTTTTATATCTCCAAAGTTAATACTTGTTCAACTGTTCAATAGTTTCGCAATATATATCAAATTACAGCAACTATAGTGTCACCCTTTATTTTCAAAATTTAAATTATATACTTGCTGTTGAAGTAGATTTAGCAATCAGTATCTGTGTAAATTTCAACCGTCTGTCTATAACGGTTTAACGGTTTGGCCATATACATCAGATTATATCAACTATTGTAAAACCCTTTAATTTATAATTTAAAGTTTTGATACTTCTTACTATACGAAAGAAAGTAGTGAACATTCTGTCTAAAATTCAGCTGTTGGTATACAACGGTTAAAGAAATATTACCATATAGAACAAATTACATTATTATTGAGAACACCCTTTAATTTCTAAATTGAAATTCTAAGCTTCTTCTTAGAAAACATGTCCCTTGTAAATTTCAACAGTCTGTCTATAACGGTTCAAAGGTTCGGCCACATACACTAAATTACATCAACTATTGGGCCACCTGTTTATTTCCAAAACCAAATTGTATACTTGTTGTTGTAGCGGAGTTAGTAAATTTAAAGCATCTGTCTATAGCTGTTAAAAAGTGTGGACATATACATCAAATTAAATGAATTATTGGCGCACCCTTTGATTTATAATTTTTAATATTAAAACTTTTTACTATAACGACCATAACAAGTAATATTCTGTTCACTTTGCAAGCATTTGTATATAACAGTTTAAAAGATAAGCCCATATAAGTAAATCTACATGAATTATGGGATACCCTTTAATTTATAAATTAAAGTTATTAACTCGTTGATATGGGGGCTAAGCAATTCTAGTCCCTTTTAAATTTCATCGTTCTGTCTATAACGGTTCGAAAGTTTGGTCATATAATTGAAATAACATTAACTATTGGGACACCCTTTAACTCCAAATCCAAATTTTCTACTTTTTGTTATACCGGACTTAGCAATACAGGTTCGTTGTAAATTTCAAGCGTCTGTCTCCAAGTATTTATTTATAATTTTTAATATTGAAACTTGTTACTATAACGGCCATAGTAATCGATATTCTGTCTAATTTGCAAGCTTTTGTATATAACGGTTTCAAAGATAGGCCCATATTAGTAAATTATCAATTATGGGACATCCTTTAATTTCTAAATTCAAATTATAAACTCGTTAATATAGCGGGCTTGCCAATAAAGGTCCCTTCTAAGTTTCAGTGCTCGTCTAAAACGGTTCAAAAGTTTGACACCCTTTAACCTCCAAATCCAAATTTAATACTTGTTGATATAGCGGACTTAGCAATAAATGATACATTAAATTAAATGAACTATTGGCGCACCCTTTAGTTTATAATTTTTATATTAAAATATGTTACTATAACGGCCATAGCAATCGATATTCTGTCCAATTTGCAATCGTTTGTCTATAATGGTTATAAAGATAGGCCCATATAACTAATTTACATCAATTATGGGGGCTCCCTTTAATTTTTAGGTTAATTTTTGTATAAATTTTTGTTATTGGGAGGTATAGTAATACGCAGTCATTTTTCATTTTACAGACGTGCCCTTTACAATTCATAATACACGTAAAAAATATGTATGTTGTTTGAAGACACCCTTTAATTTAATAAGCTGTTTTTAAAACAGGACCAATCTGTAAGCATAGTCTATCATATTACCAAAGATTTTCAAAATCGGATTAGAAATGACTGAGTGCTGGAGGCACAAATATTTTAAAAAAATGCAACATTGAAATCCGCCATAAAGTTACCGGTAGAAAAGTCTGACTAAATATAACTTCTATAAGAGCAATAACCCATTAATTGATGAAACACCTTATAAAAAACGATTGGCAAAATAGGTAATACCGAAAAAACTTCTCATGCCGCAATAGCGAATAGTTATTATAATCCTGATGACGATAACATTTCAAATGAGCAAATTTTAAATATTTACTTTGAAGCCTTTGATGCATTAGAAAAATGCAAAACCAAGTACGACAAAATGAGAGTACATGGAAACATGCTTCGTCATGTAATCTAATTGTTCAAAATGTTGCCTTAAAGTTATGCATTGGAATACCCAAGGCTTAGCTAACACTGCGTCCAAAGTAGAATTAGAACATCTCATACATGAAAAACATATAGACATACGTTTTATTAATGAAACATTTTTAAATACAAACAATAAATTTAAAATCACTCATTATAAAATCTACCGTGAAGATAGGCCAACTCTGGGAGGAGGCGTTCTAATAGCTGTCAAAAATGACTTTCCACATGAAAGAATAAAAAAAATTTGTACCGTAGTTTTGTAAAACGTATCTATTGCAGTAAAGATTAACAACACTACCATAAGGTTTACATCTGCTTATTGTCCTAACTTTACACCAAATTTTGTAGGCGACTTGAATAAAATCACTCGCTTATTTTATTTTCGGTTATTTTAACGCACACCATACAAGCTGGGGTTGTACTTAAAATAACACAGCTGGTAATTGTCTTTTCAACCACCAACTTCGCTCCCAGTATTATATTCATGCTCCCAACTCATTTACGAGATTTAGCCAAAACGCAATACTCAGGCAACCATCCATAATTGATATAGTTTTAACAAACTCGCGTCTATATATTTCCACCATAAAAACGTTACCAGAATCTCTCCGGTCAGACCACGCTCCAATGATTTGCAAAGTGTATGGTATTGTAACTGAAAACAGGTGTACTTATTTTTAAAGTTATTTGTCTTATGTAATAATTTAGATTTATCATTTGTTCAACACTATATTTTAATATTTTTACCAAATTGCAATACTTGCAATTATTATTTAAATGTAATAATTATGTCACTCTTTCATATTTTTTACTAAATGTATCAAATTGCAATACTTGCAATTATTATTTAAACATAATAATTAGGTCATTCTTTTCATATTCTTAATGTATCAAATTTCAACACTTGCAACTATTATAATAATTAGGTCATTCTTTTCATTATTTCCGCATTAAAGTAAATTCAGCGGGTGTTGAACTGTAAAATTATTGTTAGTCATGCATTTATTAAATTGTTTTTAATTTCCATTTGTTTTTATTATTTTAGTATATAAGCTATTAAGAAAATAAAGTTTGAGTCAGTGATTGACAACCATTTTTACTACACAGGTGTTACTTACTTTCTTTAACAGTCTTCCAGTTCAAGTACTAGAAAGACAAAGGAAAAAACCAAATAGTGCAAGTTCTGACGAATCGTCTGAATTTAATTCCACACTAGATTTCCTGTTTAAACATTGGTGACCCCGACGCTCCTGTGTAGAAAGAAACGGTTAATTTCACGATTTTCACCACCGTCTACACCAAACATGACTTCAGTGGAAGAATTAATTAGCCTACATTCAGCAGATCATCCGGAATTTCAAAAAGGACTCTGCTGATAGAAAAACCAAGGTTTCCTATTTTGAGGAACGCCGTCGTCGCCTTTCCGACAAATGGAATGAATTTAACGAGGTTGACGAAAAATTACGTATAACTGTTGAAGACCAGTCTGAAGTAGATTACTTCAAGAAAAATTATTTTGAGCAGATTAGATCTCTGGCACAAGAATACATTGAACTATTTCAGTCTGAAATAGAACGCTTGAGAAAAGAAGCACTCAAGAACCCGCAGGCAATTCTACATGAACACAATGTACAAGCATCAGCGGGATCCACCCAACACCTGGCAGCAGACAAAGTGGATCAGACGACGATTCATTACATAGTTTAATTGCAAAATTTAACGCTCGGATGTCAGCACTACAAAGATTATTAATAGGAATATCAAGACTGAATAGCGATGAGCCTCAACAGTTCTATAACATTAGAATTGAGACAGTTAAAAACCTATGGAACCAAATAGAAGAATTATATGAGCAAATATGGGATCGCTGTTTAAATCCTCTAGCCACTGGTCTTGATCAAGATGCTTATGAAAGTCTGAGAGAAATGGTCATTGATGGCTTAACAAAGTTACAGGTGATGTCAGATAAATTATCGAACACAAGTGCGGTAGGACAACATATGGTCATGGCAACATCATTGCCGCTGCCAAAGATCTCAATTCCCAAGTTTGATGGGGAGTTTGCAAAATGGACGCAATTTCATGATATGTTTCTCCATATGGTTCATCAACAACCGATACCCAATGTCCAAAAGATGTGGTATCTCAAATCCAATCTTACAGGAGAAGCAGAAAAATTTGTAAGCCATCTATCAACGACAGAGAGCAACTATGTTTCAGCGTGGACTATGTTACAAGAACGCTACAACAACAAACGAGTTCTTGTAGTAACACTTGTAGAGAAAATCATTAATCAACCATTATGCACATCAAACTCTGCTACCATTAAAAAACTGCATGACACAACTCGTGAATGCCTTTTGGCGTTAAACAATATTGGGATTGAGACAAAGGGCTGGAACCCTCTTCTTTTCCAAATATTAATTAAAAAACTAGATCGAAATTTACATATGAGGTTCGAGCAGTCTCTAAGCAAACCGAAAGAGTTACCAACAGTTGAAGAACTGTTATCTTTTCTAGAATTCCAGTTCCAAACCATCGAATCGATCACGAGCAGGGAGAAGACAACATATACTTCAAATAAAACAGCAGCAACTATGGTGAAAAAGGCTTCTAGGTGTACTTTTTGCAATAATGGAAACCATGCTTTATATCTCTGTGGAAAGTTTTTGAATTTATCAGCTATAGAAAGATTAAGAGTTGTACAATCACAAAAACTTTGCTTCAACTGCTTCAAAGGAGACCACTCTTCCAAGGACTGTTCATCAGGCTCATGTAGAAAATGCAACAAAAAGCACAACACATTGTTACATATTGAATCAAAACTTAGTCCACAAATCAAGCAGACTTCAATTGCATCCCCGAACATTGAAGTGAAACCCAGTTCTTTCAACGTAGCGGTGTCATCTGCTTCTGCAAATGCCTCATCATCAGAGAGGGATTATATTATACTTGCAACAGCAAGAGTAAAAATAACAGCACCTAACGGAAATTCAGCAGAGTTTCGTGCTGTTCTTGATTCTGGTTCACAAGTAAACCTCATTTCCAAGCAAGTCGTCAAAAAACTAGGTGTTTCAACTTCAACAGCATCATTATGCATAGATGGTGTAGGAAATGGCAAGAAACGAGTTTCAAAAAGGGTTAATTTGAAGCTACAATCAATAAACAATAAGTTTGAGACAAACTTAGAAGCGTTTGTTATCCCGACAATCATTCCCCCTCAACCAAGTCAATATTAATATATTTCTAAATGGCGAATTCCAAACTTGGACTTAGCTGATCCATACTTCAATCTACCAGGAAGAGTAGACATTCTGTTGGGTGCTGAGCATTACTTCAATTTAATACAAAAAGAAAAGATAGAATTGTCGGGCAACCTTCCAATCTTGTTGAACACATCACTTGGATGGATTATCAGCGGAAAATTATCTTCAAGTATATATCCCAAGGACGCTGCAACTTGCGCAGTTTTTACCAATAATCCAGAAAATTTTGACGATGAGTTGTTAAATGACGTCATAGAACGGCTGTGGAGAATGGAAGACGATGGATGCACTGAAAAGGGCCTTTCGCAAGATGAACAACAATGTGAATCATTATTTGTTCAAAATATCCAAAGAAATAATGAAGGTCGTTTTGTTGTCAGGATACCGTTCCGTGAACATACTTCTGTATTAGGCGATTCGAAGGCAACAGCCCACAAACGATTCCTTAGCCTTGAACGACGATTAATGAAGGATCCACTGACCAGAAATCGATACATAAAGTTCATGAATGAATATGAACAAATGAAGCACATGACAGAAATAGACATTTACTCAATACCAACTTCCAACTATTTCATTCCGCACCATTGTGTTATAAAACCAGAGAGCACAACCACTAAGCTTCGTGCCGTTTTCGACGCTTCCGCTAAAACATCATCTGGTTATTCACTCAATGACTTAATGTACACTGGTCCAATTGTTCAGAGTGATCTATTTTCGATACTCATCCGCTTCCGTCTACCAAGATTTGTATTTACCACAGATATTGAAAAGATGTACCGACAAATCCTAATACATCCAGATGACAAAAATTACCAAATTATCCTGTGGAGGAATGATCCTTCTACTCCAATAAAATATTACCAGCTCAACACCGTTACATACGGTACACGAGCTGCTCCATATTTGGCAACAAGATGTCTTCAACAACTTGCATTTGAAAATGAAGGAGATTATCCACTAGGTGCTCAAATGCTAAGAGAAAACTTCTATGTAGATGATGGTCTTGGAGGATCAGACAGCTTAACTACTGCAATTGAAATACAGCAACAACTCTCTCATATTTTAAAACACCATGGATTCAACTGTCGCAAATGGAGTGCGAATAACAAGCAATTACTTCAAAATATTGCACAAGATGATCGGGAAGTAAATCTTGATTTTAACAGCACAGAGAAGGAATCTATTAAAACTCTGGGTCTAATATGGTTGCCTAAAGAAGATCATCTTTGCATAAAGGTAAAGGTGGAACCTGTTAATATGATTACTAAACGCACAGTTAGTTCCGACTTGGCAAAACTCTTTGATCCACTTGGACTATTGGCACCAATTGTTGTGAAAGCAAAGATATTTATTCAACATCTTTGGCAGATGAAATTGACATGGGACGAAGCACTGCCTGATGATCTAAGTTCAACATGGTCAAATTTCCGTGAAAATCTTAACTTATTAAACAATCTTCAAATAACACGACACGTGTTCAAGGATAGCATCCCATTAACTACTCAGCTTCACATCTTTGCAGATGCATCCGAAAGGGCTTTTGGTGCAGCAGCATACATCCGATCAACATTGAAAGGCGACAGAATAATTACAAAGTTACTCTGTGCAAAGTCTCGTGTATCACCACTCAAAAAACAAACCTTACCACGATTAGAACTTTGTGCAGCACTTCTGGCTGCAGAATTAGCTCAACGCCTTCGAAAGGTTATGAAAGGGAAGAATTTACCAATTTTCTTATGGACAGACTCTGAGATTGTCTTGTCATGGATACAATCGAAATCATCATCTTTTCATACATTTGTGGGTAATAGGATCTCAAAGATTCAAACAATAACCCTTCCACAACAATGGCGACACGTTTCATCTAAAGATAATCCAGCGGACATTCTCTCAAGAGGTTTGACAGCAAAGGCACTTTCAGAGAATCATTTATGGTTCTTAGGACCATTATTTTTGCACGGAAGGCAAGAATGCTGGCCAAAAGAGTTTCATTGGCCACAGTCACAAATTACTTCTGATCCTGAAAGAAAGAAAGATTCAACTTTTGTTTTATTAACTACAAACAACTACAGTTTTGTATACGACATCAATCATAAGGGTTCATTTAAGAAGCTACAGCGAATAATATCATATGTCTTCCATTTCGTTAGAAACACATCTGAAAAATATTCACCGAGGTTGCAACTGAAGGCTTTAAGTACAAAGGAACTTGACGCATCACTAAAGGTTATTGTACGTGCTATTCAAAGTTATGATTTTTTGAATGAAATCAAGCAATTAAATAAACATCAAGAAGTCGCTAAAACAAGTCCAATTCTCAGTTTAACTCCATTTATTGATAAAGAAGGCATCTTGCGAGTGGGAGGACGATTAGAGGAATCCGCCCTACCCTACGATTCGAAACATCCAATCATTCTTCCGTACAATGATGCATTAGTGAAGCTTTTGTTTAAATCAATCCACGAAGAAAACAAGCACTGCAGTCCACAAGCCTTACTAGGAATCGTTAGACAACGGTTTTGGCCGATCAAAGGAAAATCTATTGCAAGATCAACTGTGCAAAAATGCGTACAATGTTGCAAGGCCCGTCCAAAATTATGTCAGCAATTAATGGGAAACCTCCCACGGGACAGAGTTACTCCAGCACGGCCATTCATTAATACAGGTGTTGATTATTTTGGACCGATATGGATTCACTACAAAATAAGAGGGAAACGACCAACAAAGGCGTATGTAGCTGTATTTTGCTGCTTTGCGACAAAGGCAGTTCATTTTGAACTGGTGAGCGATTTATCAACTGATGCCTATATCGGAGCCTTGAAGCGTTTCATTTGTAGAAGAGGACGTTGCCAAAACATCTATAGCGACAATGCAACAAACTTTGTGGGAGCCAACAATAAACTAGCTGAGCTCTCACAATCAATATTCTCTGATAATGGGAAGGAATTAATAGTTTCAACATGTAGCTCAAAGGGAATACAGTTCCATTTTATTCCACCGAAATCTCCCCATTTTGGAGGACTTTGGGAAGCAGCTGTCAAATCAGCTAAAAATCTTCTTATATGCAGCTTAAGTACAACTTCATTGACTTATGAAGAATTAGAAACGGTTATCATTGAAATTGAAGCCATATTGAATTCTCGGCCATTAACACCTATTTCTAACGACCCTTCTGATATGATTGCATTGACTCCAGGACACTTACTGATCGGTGAAGCTCTTACATCTCAGGTTGACACCGCAGCAAGCTCAAGGAAAATGTCACCTGTATCACGATGGGAACTGGTGACAAAAATCAAACATGAATTTTGGAAAAGATGGTCAACTGAATATCTGCATGAGCTTCAACAGCGTCATAAATGGAAAACTCAAGGTCCTAACATCAAACCAGGAGACATGGTTATCATTAAAGAAGATAACACAATGCCGATGAAGTGGCCACTAGGAAGAATTTTAAAGGTCTATCCTGCGAATGATGGATGCATTCGGGTTGCTGATGTCAAGACCGCATCTGGAATATGTAAAGGGCCTATACATCGTCTAGCGCTGCTTCCTGTTGAAAATAATGCACAGGAAAACTTAACAGAACTGAACTCAAATGTAACAAATGAAGACGCGGTAGAAAAAGATCAAATCAATGAACCCAGAAGCAAGAGAGTAAGACTACCATCAATTAATATATGCAATGCCCTGCTGTCTTTGCTACTTATTCTACCAGTGATTCTTGGAACGCCAATCATCAACAGACCATTTGGATCTCAGCTAGCGGTTCATTTTGAAGAAATAGGACCGACATATATAACTACAAGTCAATGGAATCTTATGGTGTATTATGATCTATCAACATACTGGTCTGATACATCATTTTTAGTAAATGGTACCAAATCACTTAAACAGATTTGTAAGAAAATGGAGTCCAATACCTCGTGTATGAATATCATAGAGCATTTGCAGCACATTGAAAAAGATTTAAGTCTAGACAACAGACTACTATACAAATCTCGACAGAAAAGAGGTGCTATTGATTTTGTCGGAAACATTGCACATTCACTCTTTGGTGTACTTGATTCTGAATATGCAGAAAAAATGTCATCAACAATCACCAAATTACAAGAAGACGACTCATTTATGCTAAGGCTCATAAAGGAACAAACTTCAGTTGTAAACTCAACTATGAACATAGTTAAACAGGGTCTTACTGCAGCAAAATTTAAATTTGACAGTCTTCAAACAACCATAAATGAATTAGTGAAAACCGAAGAATCACGCAACGAAGAATTATACAAGTTCAAGCTTGCTCATCTTTTTAACATGGGCTTTATGCAACTATCACTTGTTGCAAACAATTTGCAAAAAACGCAAGCATGTATCCTGGACACATCAACTGACAGCCATCATGCAAAAATAAACCCTTTGCTGCTATCTCCACTGCAGCTAGAAGTTGAAATACATCAAATCAAAACACATATGCCTGAATCATTGATGCTGCCAGTATCCGAAAATGACTTGTTAGAGTTTTATAAATTAATGAAGATAAAAGGTGGACTTACCGAGAAACACGTGGTATTCAGCATAACTTTACCATTAATAGAACAGGATACATTTAAATTGTATAATTTAATTCCAGTCCCTAATGCACTTAACAACACAATGATAGAGATAGAAACATGCAGTCCTATTTTAGCCATAGACTCAAACCGACGACATTATTTTCCGATATCACCAGATAAACTTAAGTCATGCGACATCATCAGAAAGAACATATTCATATGCTATAATATTCAACTAGAATATAACTTCGGAGCAGAGAAGTGTTCATGTGAAATCAACTTATTTTACAACATCACTATTTCAAATTGCAATTTAAAAAGACTATCGGCTAGTGTAACATGGATCCCGTTGCATCACAAAAACCAATGGATATATTCATCGCTATCAACCACACAAGTGACAACAGTTTGTGGGAAAGAAATTGCAACCTTTTATCTTGAAGGATCTGGATTGTTAACTATTAGCCCAGATTGCATCCTTAAGCATGATCATATTCATATGACCGGACAACAATCGCTATCAACAATCATTGGGTCATCATATACAAGCCTTGCAAACATTTCAGAACTTTCATATGAAGACCTCCCAATTAGTAACAATGTAAAAAATAACAATTACACACTCATGTCAGACCAGATTTCGTTACAACTCAATAAAATAAAGGGTTTGCAACAAAGGTTAGAAACAATAAACAACTCAAATTTGCAACATCATTCAACCTCAAGGCATGGTGTCACAATTGCATATTCTGCATTAATCGTCAGCATAATAGGTATATTACTGGCTTTGGTTATAGTTGCAATACGTCGGAAGTCTAGTACTACTGAACCAAAGAATATGACACAACCATCTAATTGTACACTACCCCCATCCAAGGATAAACCAACACACTCACAGCATCCACGTGAGAATTTCACAATACAAGTTTAAAGTTAATGCATTTAATTGACTCCTCGTCAATGCCGGGCAGAATGTACTTATTTTTAAAGTTATTTGTCTTATGTAATAATTTAGATTTATCATTTGTTCAACACTATATTTTAATATTTTTACCAAATTGCAATACTTGCAATTATTATTTAAATGTAATAATTATGTCACTCTTTCATATTTTTTACTAAATGTATCAAATTGCAATACTTGCAATTATTATTTAAACATAATAATTAGGTCATTCTTTTCATATTCTTAATGTATCAAATTTCAACACTTGCAACTATTATAATAATTAGGTCATTCTTTTCATTATTTCCGCATTAAAGTAAATTCAGCGGGTGTTGAACTGTAAAATTATTATTAGTCATGCATTTATTAAATTGTTTTTAATTTCCATTTGTTTTTATTATTTTAGTATATAAGCTATTAAGAAAATAAAGTTTGAGTCAGTGATTGACAACCATTCTTACTACACAGGTGTTACTTACTTTCTTTAACAGTCTTTCAGTTCAAGTACTAGAAAGACAAGGGAAAAAAACCAAATAGTGCAAGTTCTGACGAATCGTCTAAATTTAATTCCACACTAGATTTCCTGATTAAACAACAGGGTTAAGGTTCCTCTTTATAGAATCGCTAACTGTTATGCAATTCGGAATTTGGTTGACAATGAACTAGTCAGCAATAATTTACACACTGCAATTATTACAGAATCAAACATTGAGACATACATTGAAAAAATCATTTACATACTCAAAGAATCTTCAAAGCGTATCCCCTTGGGTAAAAAACAAGTTTGGCAAAAGAAGCGCAAAGAAACAAATATAAAAGAAAACTACAAAGATGTAATGTTCCAGCAGAAAGATGTACATTATTGTCTATTGTAAAACAGCTGACTATGTTGTAAATGGATATGCCACAAAAAAGAGGAGGTCAAATTTTATACAAAAACTCTGAAGAATTTTAAAGCCCCGGGAATTGACGGGATCAATGCAATTATGTTAAAAAACATGTCCGACACATTTTTTATTACTCTAACAAATATATTTAATTGGTATTTAAAAATGTTTTAAAATTGCAAAAGTTATAGCTATACCTAAGGCAGGTAAGGATTCCAAGTGTCCAAAAAGCTATCGTCCCATTAGCATGTTTAACGTTATTGATAAAGTCTTTGAAAAAATAATCTTGAAAAGACTCAATGGCTTCACGGAAACTAACAATATTCTACAAAATGAACAATTCGGGTTCAGAAAAGAACATTCCACGGTGCACCAGGTGAAAAGAATCGTTAACATAATTCAATCTAATAAAAGCATACGACGAAGCACTGGCGTGATATTTTTAGACATAGAGACAGCTTTTGATTCTATATGGCATAATGGATTAATTTATAAACTGAATATGTTTGGATACCCTAAATATTTGCAAAAGATTATAAGTAGCTTTTTTTCTAAAAGATCTTTTGTAGTTAATATTGATAATATACACTCTAGCGCACGTAGGATCACAGCAGGTTAATCTCAAGGCTCTATTTTATCCCCCATTTTATATTCTATATACATATCTGTCTTCAAAATACTCAAAGATCAAATCACAGCACTTTACGCAGATGACACTGCGCTTATAACAAGTGGAAAAATATCAGATGCAATTATTAAAAAAATGAAAAACGCGCTCACTACTGCAAGAAATTTTTTTGCTAAGTGGAAAATCCAAATTAAAAAGCCATTATATTCCCTTTTAATAAGTCACCAAAACGAAATCCCCCCGCAAGGATAGAAATGCAGGGCTATGAAATACCACTGCTACGCTCAGTTAAATACTTGGGGATTGTACTGGATAAAAAACTAACGTTTAAGCAACACATTCTCCAAACTTGCGTTAAAGCTATTAGATGCGGAAGATCTCTTCTTCCTCTGTTAAACCGTAATTCAGCATTACTCTACAGAATGTGTATACGACCTATCATGTTATATGGATGTCAAGTGGTCGACAAAATACGCAAAAACATACTTTAAAAAGCTCCAAGTAATTCAAAATAAAAATCTCAAGATTATATACAATATACTTATGCGGTATCCAACAATAGAACTACATAAAAACTACAACGAAAATCTTTTTGCTACAGAAGTCGATATATACACACAAAGATTTGAGCATCGTAACAGATTGTCAAATTATGATTTAACTAAAAATTTGCAGAGCTGACATCTTTGCTAACTTCAGAAATGAAGACGGTTAAAGGGTTAGCTAAAAATTTTTTATAATAAAACTTTTGTAAATATAAGGTTTTTTCTATATTTTTTCGTTAAAATTAAATTCTGTACAAATGTTAAAATATTAATTCCAAAATCACAAAATATTTGTTGCAATACTATCTAGTAATATCTCATTCTATGTATATATATAAAATATTTTATTGTTTTTAACTGTATGATGATAGATAAATAAATAAATAAAATAAAAATTATTGCAGTCTTGCTGAACTACATGTGAAGTTGAAAGTTAACTTTCAGTAAAAATTCTCTTGTTACAAAACACACATCACCAAATACAAAAAAGGCTGATAATTAAAAGCCTGTACACGAAAACACATTTTATACAGCAATTTGCTGTAAGCATATTTTCGTTTTTGTTCAACTTTCGCAATAAATGTTTCACATTGTAGGAGATGTAGTTATTTGTTGCGGTTGCCAGCAACCGTAGAGGTAAAATGAGCATACGACATACTTGTGGAAATTCAATTAGGTTTATTGACCACTTTTTTCCTTATTGTTTTCTATGCTTTTTTGCAAGGAGCATTTTTTTAAGTGAAAAAAGGGTATATATAAGTTTTTCATTCCGTGTGTAGTTTCTGCAATATTCATTTCCGACCCCATATAACCTTACATTATGTGCATAGCGAAGTCGATTAAGTGATTCCCGTCTGTCCTTCCGTATTGAAATCAAGTTTGCCTCGACGAAAAAAAAAATAAATATATCAATCGATCACATATAGTGTCGAAAAAGGTACTGGTAGAAATCAGAATGATCGGTCTATGTCCTTCGAGACACCAGGCAAAATACCACGCCTACCTTTAATTTTTTGTGTCATTTAGAACAATAAAGTAACACCACTAAAAAAAAATATGTGGGGTGATATAAATTTAAAAAATAAGAAAAAAATAGCAAGTGGAAAAGTTGACGCTCGCCCATATTTTCCGAGTGAAGGGGCTCTGAAATTTTAAAATTTTTATAAATATCAATATGAGTATCCTTTTAAAGCTTTTGAAAAGATTTTTAGGAAATACTAATTTTTTATTTTTTTAAATGCTTAACCATTAAGAGTCGATGGCATTTTTATGTAAAATTGTAAAATTGCAGTATCAATTTCTTTTATTTTTTGGTTGTCTGTCACCCAAATGTTTGCTTTTTTGATTAAAGTTACGTCATTAAACTAGATTTACATAGATGGTGAAGGGTATATAAGATTCGGCATAGCCGAATATAGCACTTATACTTGTTTTTTGATAATTGCAGTTATTTGAATAAGAACAAAAACGTTGGTGGTCTTCTGTGTAAGTCCTTTCTGCTACTTTTTATCCAAAAGGTTGTTTAAGGAAATAAAAATAAATTGCAAAAACACTGTTTTGTGCCTGTATACTTTTCAGTTTTTTTTTTTTTCGAAAAAATATAATTCCAGTTAAAGACACAAGAACTGATTACTAATTTAATTACTTTTTTTTTGGAGGGTGAAGTAATGATTAAATTACCATTACTCTCAGTTTTACACGGTAAATAATTGATTACGATTACTAGTAATGGGAAAATAATCTAAATTACTTGCAATATATTAAAATATTCGAAAAGAATCAAAAGTAATCAAAAAACAATTGGATTACATTTAAGGATTATTTTTAATTATTTCTGATTATTTATGAATTTTTTGAATGGCAACACATTTAACTTTAAAATGAAAAATAAGAATTTAACAACTGTTTCCCATTTTTTTGATTTCAGTAACGATGATGAGCTAATGTGTGCACTATTTTGAATTATTTAAACTTTAAAAACTCAGATCAGAACAATTTTGATCTAAGATCAAAAAGAAAACATAAGTTTTTCAGTTATTTAAATGAAAATACAAGTGCTGATGTGATTTGGCAACAATACGATTTGCTTAAGATAGCATATATTTTTTAATACGCCCTTGACGTCTTCAGCTCCAGTTGAACGAAATTTTTTATTTGCCGGGATCGTCAACAGTCAAAGGCGGCAATCATTGTCTGATTTTTCCTTTGAAAAATTAGTTTTAATGAAGGCCAATAGTAAATATATGTAAAGTAATTGCAAGGCGAATTAAATATAAGGTGGTCGCGATGGCGAATTCGTTAGTTTTCGCCGTACGCCCGAATGTCAAACTATGTATAAAAAATTGCCTTGGATTTTTTATATATGCAGTTTGATAATTAGACTAACGGCGAATTCGCCATGGCAACCACCTTATACGAGGGCTGCTCTATATATTTCTGGCCTAATAGTGAAAATGCGAATATTTATAATCAAAAATGGTTTTATTGTTTTTCAAAGTATTCTCCAGCAAGATTTATACACTGCGCTCAAACCAGTTGTCGAAGCACTTTTTCCACTCCGATTGAGACACCTCTAAAACATGGTTTTTGACCACTTCAACAGCTTCTTCTGGCGACGAAAATCGTTGACCACGCATTTTTTTCTTGATGTGCGGAAACAAGAAGAAGTCATTAGGTGCCAAGTCACGGCTGTACGGCGGATGACCGATTAATTCGACGTTTTGGCCGGTCAAAAACGCTCTGGTTTGAGCCGATGTGTGACATGGTGAACAATGATTCGTCTTCTCTTGCTGGTTTTTCCAATTTTTCCGATGACTTAAGGCAAACAAATTGTAGTGTACCACTCAGAGGTGACCGTTCTACGTTGCTCAAGCGGAATAGTCGCCACATGACCAGTTTTGCCGAAGAAACAGGCCACCATTTGCTTCGAAGTGCTTCTTCCACGAACAACTTTCGTTGGATTTTGCTCGTCTTTGAAGACCCACACGGTCGATTGTTGTTTCGTTTCGGGCTCATACGCATAGATCCATGATTCGTCACCTGTGTCGATCTTATAAACGTCTTTTGAAGCACCGCAATCGTCGAGATCCAACGAGAACAAACCTTTTTTACGGTCAGGTGTTCATGCAGTATCGAATGTATGCTGGTGGAAGAAATGTCCAAGGATCTTGCATTATGAGTTCACGCACGGCATCAATGTTCTCTGGCACAACAGCCGTTTTTGGACGACCTTCACAGAATTCGTCTTTGAGCGAGCTTCGGCCACGATTAAATTCATTATACCAATTTTTCACAGTGCTATAGGATGGCGCTTCATCGCCATACAAAGATTAAAGTTCATTAATTCACTATTGCCGTGATAGTCCACGTCGAAAGTTGTGAAAAATGATGGCACGAAAATGTTCACGAGTTAATTCCATTTTTTTCTATATTAATTTTTTCAAGTCACTGTAAACAACACAAATAATGGTCGTACGTCAAAACGTTTTGAGTACGATTATGCTTAAAAATTACAAACTTTCCAATGGAAATGTCAAATTGCACTTGGCAGCACTCAGTGTTGCCAGGCCAGAAATATATATAGCAGCCCTCGTATTTGATTCGCCTTGATTGGAAATTGGTTTCTCTGTATTACTTTCTTTGCTTTTCTTTATAATTTTTTGTTAGACTAAAATTGTTAGTGTTGTTATATAACTGAATGTGTTAATAATTTTTTAAATAAAAAAAACTAATTTTATAAATTTATTTAGAATTTTTTTAAAATAAAATATGTAATATACACTCAAAATTTGTGAAAATAATCAAAAAGAATCGAAAGTAATCGTTGAAAGTAGTTGGATTACTTTTTGATTACTTCTGATTCTTTTTGATTATTTTTTTTTTAATTTTCAGTAATCCAGATTATTTTTTCAATACTAGTAATCGTAATCAATTACTTTTCAAAACCAGCTCAAAAGAGAATTATGTAGTCATTACAATTATTTTTGAAAAGTAATGTAATTTATTACTAATCGTAATCAAAATTTAATAGCTCTGCTTATATGTCCTCTAATATATTTTAAACTAAACGAAACAAAATGGCTAGATATACAAATTCCAAATACTGTTAATTGTTTAACAAAATTACAGTCGTGCAGCGGTTCTTAAGTAAACGACATTAATTTTTCCAATACCTCGACTCTGATGGGTTTATTTTTAAGCCTGATAGAACTTCCAATAGTATTAACTGTCAAACGAATTTTCATGCTGTGCTCACTTTTTGACATGTATGAACAGTTTACTCTATCAAATCTTTATAAGTAGATTGACGCTTGAACCATGCTACCCAAATTATCCACATTAACTAGGAAATTTAGTCATCAATTTAATATTTCGCAAAATTGTGTTGAACCATGATGTTGATTTGTGAATTCGCGATTTTACTAATGAATAAAATTTTCTTGTTTGTAGTGAAGCCAATCTGCAAAAAACCGTACATTATTTGATCTTATAAATTAATCCCGAGGACGCACCATAGTCTAAGAAGGTGAATTGGACTTCAAGGTTGTGCGACTTGAGACCTCTCGACATTGTCATTTGAAGTCCACATACCACTACTGACAATGCTCGAAAATGTGGAATAATATTAAATGCCAAGGATGCGTTTTTCTAAAAACAGCCGACGTGGCCATATGCCCGAAATTATTTTCAAATTTTATTATCATATTTCAAATGTTGACTAAAATTTAAAAGTTAGGGTCTCTAATTCAGGCTTTGCCCTATAGCAGCACTTTGCGTCAGTTATACATTTGCCTGGATGTTTCTTATCACAAAAATATATCTCAGTATAGACGCCAGCTTGCAAAAAATCAGGGACTACTAACGGAATACTAACTAGAGATGAGCGATATTTTAGTACCTGTGATTAAAAAATCTCTGGTCACTGCAGTAACTGAGTTGATCAAATAACAGTCCCGCGTAAGAACGTTCTTTTATATTTGCACACATGCAAACTTGAATCTTATTTTACTTTATGAAAGAGAAATACAAGTACTTTTGACTCCTTCATTCTTTCATATGTGTATCAATGCAGCTTCTTTGCTGTGTTGGTTTTTCTTGCTTCTACTTCCCTGCAGGCAATTCAGTTAACTTTCAATTAATTTAAAGCTAACTATTTCTCAAGCAGTTGTGGTTGACACTTGGATAACTTTATATGTAATTAACTAACTATTTTAACATTGCGATGTCCTAGGAAGTAGTAAATTATCCGACTCTGCATTACTCTCAGTTAACTTTAAAGTTGGTTACCTAGCCGTTAACTAAAAATTAACTTTTTGTAGTTAGCTAAAAAGTTACTACTTCAAGTTAGCTTTAAATTGGGGTTTTTTAGTTAACTACAAGTTAGAAAAGTTGCAATCAACGAAAAGTAAGTTGCTCACACGTTAGTTCGAAATAAAAAAGTTTTTAAAAATTCGTATTTTAATAAAAAAAAAAACAACATTTATTCAAAAATTTCTAAATTTAATAATGCACTGTTACTTAAATATTCAATTTACATAAATATATTGAATATATATATGTACACAAGTATGTATGTAGAAATTATTAAAAAAAAAGGATTTTTTTTTAAAATAGTATACATACAATGTTAGAAACAAAAATTAAGGCAAAAAAAATTCTTTGTACATAAATTATCTAAATTTTATTTCGTGTAAGTCATAAATCGAATAAACGATGTCATTTTGAAAACCCTATTTGAACACAAAAGTATTAACGGATCGAATTTTGTATCAGGAGGTAACACAAAATAATTTGGCCTCAACATTCCCTTTAGGTACCATAAATGGTTTGATTGAAGTAAGTAGTATATATGTATTACAAGAAATAAAATTTAGATAAATTAAAATAATATTATTAAATTAAAAAAATTCACTATAACTTAAACGTATTACAAACAATTTACATGAGTATTTTGTACTTTTGTTGGTTTAAAAAATAAAAAAGGAACTAAAAGAGTTTTTTCTAAACATAAATAACAACATTTCAAATATTTGCCGTTTTAATTAATTTTTAGCTTTTATGCTTTTGTTTTTAATACATTGAGCATGAATTGTCGTTTCTTTATTACTTTTAATGCGTTACGTAATTCAGCCTCAACATCCTGAGCGCCAATTGATCGACAGGCATCTGTATAAAAGATCAGTACATATGTAAATTTCTATATGTTTTTAATTTTGTTAGATACATATATTTTCAAATTAGGACTTACCTGTTAAGGCGCCATAAAAAGCAGCAAAGTCTTTTAATCTCTTTTTGCCATGTATTCCATCCAAATTTATGTCCATGCACAAATTTGCTGATATTATATTCGTAAGTGTTTTTGGCAAGCTTTTTTTACTTTTATCGTATTTATCTGTGGAGAGTAAAAATTTATTAACTATAAATATACATACATAGGTATATGATTCAAAAACTTACGTAGTCCTTCAGATTACTTTCGTTAATGGTTTTATTTACTTCCATCAAGTCATTTATGGTATGTAAAGGGAATGTTGAGGACAAATTATTTTGAGTTACCTCCTGGTACAAAACTCTTTCCGTCAATACTTTAACATCAGCTAGGGTTTTCATAAGTACACCGTTTTGGGTTTCAATAATTTCTGTAAATAAAGAATATTAGGCACAGCCTATTAGAAAATGCATTTGGATGGTTTTAAAAAGCACTACCTTGAAGATTTTGCATTGTATCTGAAAGAGATAATACATACATATGTAAAATGGACATTGAAACTTATTTTTTATATATTTGCTCTTACCATTTATTTGCTTAAAATGCTCTTCAAAATATTTGGCACAATGTTGGCATGGCTCTGTGTTTGTCTGATCTGTAATATAATTTATCAATACAAGTTATTAACAAAACGACTTTTGCGTAATTTTTACTTACATGTAGCTGCGGGTTTTAAACCAAGAGTACGGCGATTTATTTGTGGAAGAGACATCTAGATACATACAAATGTTAGTGTAAGTTTTATAAATAATGGCTGACATACTACATACATATATTTTAAACTTGAAAAAAAATGATGATTGCTTCAATTTTAAATTACTTGCAGCCGTGTAAGAGTGGCACCATTAGATATAGGTTTTTAAAGGGTAGTCCTACAAATTTTACTCTCTATACTTTGGAATCTTCTACCTAATATTAACTCTGCGTTGCTGGAGGAGAATCCAGTAATCATTATTGGTACAAAAGGTCGCATAGCGCAAAAATTATCGGGGAGAACAGCACTAAAATAATAGTCTTTGGTTGTGATACTAACAACAGCGCCTTTTTTTGTATTTAATTTTAGTTTTCTTTCTTCTGTTATAATATCCTGATTTTGTGTTCGAATATAAATTTGCTGAAGAATATTTGTCGGTTTTTTGACGTAGTTTTTCAATTTTTGAAGATAGTTTTCGAATGGATACGAAGAAAAATTGGGAAGTGGACCAAATTTTTTCACGCAGTCACTTATATGTAAGAGACAGTGGACATTATGAGATATGCTGTTTTCCCCAAATATTACAGGAAAGTTTTCAACAAAGAGCTCCAATAGGACTTGAGCATTTTCAGCATTTCTTTCATATGTTTTCGGACACGATAAAAGTCGGCAAGCGCAATGAAGTAAAAGAAATTCATAATAAAAATCCTCATTAAGTCTGTCTTTAAAAACTAGTATACCCGTATAAAACAAGAATTGATGGAACTCGGTTGCTTTCCAGTTACACAATTCATTTAATTCTCTGGGATAGCGAGAAAATTCCTTTGGAATGTACTGTTTCAAGGACTTAAGGTGTTGTGAAATGTTATCTTTTATTTCTTTACTTATTCTAAAGTTAGTTTTATCTGAGTTGATTCGAACTAATATTTTCTTCATAACACCTAAGTCTATTAGATGCATTGCATCAATTGGAACTTGCGATACCATTTTAATGCCAAGTTCCTCAAATGGTGTTTGCTTGCAGCGAAATTCCTTCTGGTGGTGATGCGGATATTTCCTTGCTATAAAATCGGTATCAGAAATTAGTTCGCCTGATATTTCGGAGTATGTTAGTGCATTGCCTATTTTTCTGCCTATTTGAGTGCATTTGGTGCAACCATAAGAAGAAGTATGCCCTACTATGCCACAAACAAAAGCTTTTGCAGGAGCATCACAAATGAGTGCCCTAACTTCGAATGATTTCACATTGTTGTCGATTAGTATTCCAGTTTCAATTAGTTCCTTCATTTCTCCCACCGAATCAGAAAGAAATTTAGATATGTTGTGTGGTTTACTTTTTCCAACATATACTCCAATGGGTAAAATCGAAATATTCGGAAAATCAACAATTTTCATTAAAATAGGCCATAACTGGGTACGAGAGCTATTATATAATGGCAACCCGTCAACATTAATGTCTATCGCTATTTTGTCACAGTCATGTAGGATGCTACTTGGAATTCTAGATAATTGTTTTTTTATGCCAAAATGGCTATACACTCCCGGAGAAACGTTTTTTAAACTCAGTTTATCGCGCTTTTTTATAAATGAATTTGCACTCAAAGGCACATCTAAGTTTTCTTCAGATAAAATACGTAGCAACTCTTCAAAACATTCCCGGGACGGCTTATTTTTAAAGTACCAATCACCGATTTTCTCTTTAAAAGTTTTCTTACGCACAAAATTTATTTCGGAAAAGGTGCTACAATTTATATGTTTTTCATTTTGATGCAGAGCACTGACAAAAGAATAGATTGGTGCGGCTTCATTTGCATTATTCACTACTAATTTTTTAGAAAACACTTCCCTTTCTTTTTTTAAAAGTCTCCTCCAGTGCCTCTTACTGCAATTTCTCATTTTCTTGAAGCAATCACTGTATGTACATATATCAAAATAAAAAACTATTTTACAATTTATAAACAAATTGTTATTGATTTTAACTTTTTTAATAATACTTATTTTTAATTAAATATTAACACATACACTTTTAAATTAATTTTAGAAAATTTCGCTTTTAATTTTTCGCTCGCGTTTGTTTATTAATCAACACTTTAATTAAGCCGATAGAAAAACGTTGACGGCGGTAAAAAATTGATCTGCAGGTGATTAAACTTTAACGCCGTCACTATTTAATATTTTAAGCAATCCCCAATTTATTTTGCGTTAAATTTGTCTGTCTGTCGGAAATATCCAAAAAATAATAAATAGACCATATCTACTTAAATAAATTTTAAAAGAAACAAAATATGTATTTTTTTAAAAACTCTTGTTTGCAGAAAATTTGATGTTCAAATACTTTCTTATTTAGCTTTACTTTATACACATATGTATGTTGATTTTTCTTTCTCGTTTCTTAACGAAATACAATATTTTTCCTTGCAATGGCTGGCAAACACTTTTTTGATAATTTTTAATAATAATAAAATGCCTTTACTTATTCTAGAAGGATTAGTAAAGCGGCTACTTAAAGCCGTTTTACAGTTTTTAAATAAAGGCTTGGTGAACATAACAACAAAAGCAAATAAAATAACCGCAAAATATGTACACTTTGATTTGGTTAATTCTGGATTACAACGTAGTTACTTGTAGTCAGTCCATAAAAGTGAATTATAAGTTACTTTTATTTGTAGTCGACTACCAATTTGCTGGCAGGGTTATTAACAACGACTATTTTTTCCAAACTTCACATATAAATACATATGTAGCAAAAAATAAAAAAATGTTGTGTGCTTCTTTTATTTGAACCTATAATAAACCAGTGTTATCGAATTCTATAATTTTGGGCAAATTTAATTACAGCTGTTTCTAATTTAGAGATGAAAATACATTTTCCATTATAATTACAGTTTGTATAAAAAATTACTTAGCATTATATTCTTCCTATATAAACATGTATGCTTAAATATAAGAAGAACTGAAAACGGTGATCACGGTAACTATTTAAAAGAACGATTATTTGAAAATCACGTTCACTGGTAACGGTTTTCCTCAAAAATCACGGGATCGCTCATCCCTAATACTAACTAATATGAAAAATTTCAAGGAGATTAATTAAAAACTACTACATATTAAGGTCAACCACATTGACATAATTTCCGTGGACATTGTTAGTTTTTAAGGACTTAGTGTTCGCTTGCTAAGGATTTCCTGCATAGCTGGCCATCGACCAGGCGCACTTAGGCTGAAGAGTGTCCGAAATTCATTTTTTTCATGTTCACCAATTTGGATAATTTTTTTGTTTTTTCATCAGCATTCTTCGCATCTATCTACCTTAGTTGTGTAATTGTAAACATCATCTATTTAACCAACTAACTTTATAAATAGAATACGAGTATTATTCATATCAATACTGATTTGCACACAAACCAGGGTATTTCTTCACTGTTCTATCTGTATTTCGTCTTGTACATTTGTTTTTGCTTTTGTTCCCATCATCTATTAAACAAGAATTTAAATTTTAATTTTAGTCATTATTATTTTTTTGATCACAACAATATAGATGCTGTTTCAGAATTATATTGATTGTGGTGTTTTTAAAAATAAATTTTTATTAAATTAGGATTTGAACAGCGGAAATTATAAATGAATCGATTTTCCTACCTGATCCTTTCCAAAAAAAAAACAACAGCAAAAACTATAAAGTAACGAAACATGAATCTCCGTTCATGCATGTTATTGTTGCCATAATTCTTTACTGTTCAAAATTATTTTATAATGTAATATACATCTAGTCAATAGTGCTAATTGTGATATATTTCATTCTTAAAAAAAGAATAAGCATCAACTGAACTTGAATTGTTGTTTACTGAAACTATTCAATAACAATAATAGAAGATTAAGTCCGATTATATGCGATAGACTATTAGGTGCTGTAGTGTCATCCATTGTTGTTGTTGCATGCAATAAATGATTAAATTAAAATTATTTAATCCACAATAAATTGTAATGCAGCGATCAACTCTAACAAATTTCATATATATCACATAGATACTGCGAAGTTGTTTGCTGATCTCTATGGCTGGTACTACATGCCTGTAACTGTGCATAAGCTATTTTTCCAATAGGTATTTCTATCTTAATCAATGATTTCATTTTTATTTTTTAAATTTGAATTGATTATTTGTATCAGGTATGCGCTATCCAAGGATGGGCAGTAAGCGAAGAAAAATACTGTAGAGCCTATAGATTACATTATTTGCGAAGAATTGGACGTGTAGTCACTAATAAAAACGTAGTGTCAGACCTATTTATAAATAGATTTTGGTCAAAGCTGCAAATCAAAAAATTGGAATAGAATAATAATGTTAAAAAATGAACTAAAGACTATATTCAAATAACTTATTCATGTTTTTTCTTTTTGTTTTTTCGATGGAGAGAGCGTATGGTGGGCGGATCAGGTATATATTTTCAGGAGCCCAATTTACTTACAATATTTATTTTTTGTGAAATCTAAGGAACTTATGCCCTTTTTTCAATAAAATTTGTGTGAGAAGTGGGCGTAACAGTGGGCGGATGTTTCTCAAATTTCATACACATGATTCTGAGTGTTTAAAAATGTTTGGCGCAAAAAAACGGCCCAGTAGGTCAAAATTCAATTTTCATTTTGTATGAGAGGTGGGCGTAAAAGTGGGCGGATTATTGTGATTTTTCCAAATTTTTCTTCAATCGAACAAAAAATGCCTATGTGCCAAGTTTAATTGTCCTTTGACAAATTCTTTGTATTTAGCCGCTCATTCTTTGAACCTCAACCAATGTGGGGCGCAAAGATTTTTTCTTTTGTGGTATAGGAACCTCAGCTTCGCTTACCACAGATTTTGTGCATGTAACCACATATTGTCCATGCATGTAACAACGGCGGCTTAAGAAGTCTTGTAATTGTAGGCTTAAAAGTGTTTCAAGCCCTGCTTTTATAATTCACAAAACCTATGAACTTTTGAAGAAATATTTGAAAAAAATTAACTTACACGCAGGCACTTACTTACTTCATAATAATTAGTATGATACTGAAAAAAAGTTTATAATGCACAGTAGGGCAACATCGAAATATTGTGGAAATAATTCAAAAACTTTTTTATGTTTATGCCAATTACATGTGTGTAAGTTTAAACTAAATTTCATATAAAATGTATCATTCTTGTAGAAAGTGGGAGTTCTTCAAGTTAAACAATTCTACATCCAAACTTTGATTTGATAGCCTATTATTTCTAAAATTCCAAAGGTAGGCTCGTAAAAAGACTTACTTTTATAAATTTATGATATCTAAAATAAGAATTTGTACGCACGAAAAATGGAGTCTATATATTTAAAAATTTTTAAAGATTGCTATTTCTTCAGATTTTTTAATGAAAATTTTATTTAAGCCTACGCATAACCTTATGAAAGTTATAGATTAGTTTTCCGTCAACTGTCTTTTAATTAAGTTTTTGAAAATAAAAAAATTACCTGAAATTAACATTAAACTCAAAAGTAAATTTAAAATAATCATTACCACAAGTTGATTAATTGTATAAAGTTGCATTAAAATATATGTAATACTTTGCTGACTGCATTTTTTTCACCTTAATACTGAACACCTTTGGGCAAAAACCGTTAATTATGAAGGTTATGCAGAACAAATATTTAATAAATTATTAACTACAACCTAAAATATAAATTCAGGTCAGTTTAAACATGGTTAACTCTAAATTAAAATTTTTAACTGAGATTTGCTTAAGTATTGGTGCAAATTAAAATAATTTTTTGTTTTATTATTCTTGTCATTTTTATAGTACATATACATACGTATATATGCTATACTACTTATACAGGTATAAAGTTAATATAAACATTGCAATTTTTTCGTTTTCAAAAACCTATTTCATTTGTTAACCGACTTAAAAAAAGGAGGAGGTTATCAATTCGACTGAATGCTGCTTTTTTATATTTGTGCCTCCATAACTTAATTGTTTCTGAATCGATTTTGAAAATTACTTTTTTATTTGAAAGGTGATGCTTAAAGTCCCTTTCTAAGAACAGTTCACAATCTTAAACATAAAAGCATGTCTCCATACAACATATGTATATGTTTTTATGTGTATTTTTAACTGTAAAGGAAACCACTTACAAATTAAAAAAATGCGCATCGCACTCTAAATTTACAAGGAACCTGTATTGCTTACTCCGCCATTTCAACAAGTATATAATTTGGATTTTTTAATAAAAGGGTGTAAAGTTATTTTAACCGTTATAGATAGACAGTTGAAACAAAGTATAGACCTCTATTGCTTAGCCGGCTATTTCCTTAATTTGCATAATCGACAGAATGTCGATTGCTACGACCGTTATAGTAACAAGTATTATTATTTAAAATTGTAAATTCATCCTAGAAGTGCATTGTTTTCGCTTTACTGTCTTTTAACATTTATATGTTTGTACATAATAACGCAAGTCGTCAATTTTATCTCACTGTACGCAGATGTGCTTTGCTCTCGGCAGCCTACAAGTAAATGTTTTGTGTGTGGGTTGGTTAGTCGAAACGGATAAAAAAAACACTTAGTGTGAATTTTTCTTTTGTATTTATAGTATTTAAATTCAATTTAAGGTCAATAAGTAAGCGGTTTATTATAACGTCTTAAATCGATTGTTTTCATCGAATTTCTGAAAAGGCATGCAGTCTGATAAGTTGATAATTGTTGTTTTTTTTCTTCCTAGCACGAACGAATGGGAAAAGTAATGTGCTCTTGTTCCCTAATTTTTAAAGTTGTATGCTTCCAGCTTAAATAAAGGTAATTTTTTCAATTCAGATATGCTTTAAGTAAATGTAATCCAAAATGGCAGCGTTCTTTGGTTAGCGTTAAACTTAAGTTTCCTACACATTTATAGATTTTTGAAAAAAAAATAGGAGTTCATATAGCGTGCACCAACCAATTTAGGGGATTTAACTTGTAAAGTATTTTAGCAAAATTAACATCAGTTTTTAAAAGCTGTATATAATCTATCGGTCAATTCGCAAAGTTAAAACGAATAAAAATCACAACTAGAAAGAGTATTGCATATGCTAACAATTAACTATTATTTGGCATTATGCAAAATATGATAAACAAATAAAGTGTTCGCAGTGGTATAAAAGCTAAATATGGAAAAAAATTAAAAACAAAATTAAAAAACAACTATATCGTACATTCATGATGAAATTTGTAGCAACATAAAAATCTTTCTCAAACACACATAATGCAACCTGTTACAAGACTCATTCTTGCAAATAATACACATATGACAAGTCACGTCTTTAATCAGACCGAATAGTGATGCAAAATTTTACATGGTCTTTGCACTTGAATGTGCCTTATATTTTGTTATAGGACATTTTCCAGCGAAAAGTAGTAAAAATACATTCATTTGAAACATTTGTAGAAATTCAAAATTTTTGTTCAAATTTCTTAAATTGATAAAGTATAAACTTGGTATAAGGCATGTGTTACATGTGTTCCACTATCAATATAAATTTGTTTCAATTTGTAGTGGTGTAACATTTTTCAATTACAAGCCTAAGTTACCAGTTTGCTCCATGGCTATTCAGAGCAAATTTTGCAGTAAAAAATAGGCTTGAGTTGATTGAAAACTTTGGATAAAAACTTTAACTATAAAAAAGCAACGACAAAACGTTTTGCATATATTAAATTTTTTAAGAGTAATATTTAATGAAATTTATTAATCATTCAATTATTTTTTTGATTAGAAAATTGTACTCATTTTTATTTAAATGTAAATGATTGAAATTATTATTTAATTATTCAATTTAAAAAAAATTATTTTCTTCTCTTAATTAAGACAATTAATAGGTGCAAATAATTATATCTCTATATAACAAACCAAATGAATAAATTTATTTGTTAAAAATGTTGTTTCTTTCAAACAAACTACCTAAAATTTTAAAACAACACAAACACATTTTCCCGAAACTTTAAGTGAAATAGAATTTAACTTAACAAGTGAAAATGAACAGGTAACAAAAGTTATATTTCTATAATCTTACATACCTTCTAGTGTTGCACCATATTGTAATTAATATTCAAAATAAAAAATAATTTTTTACTGAAAAAAGAGTTCGATATTTCAATTTCGAAAAAAATACAGCTAAATACATTAATGCATTACAACAAAATAAAATCAATTTGCTGTATCAGGATATTTCAAAGAAACATTTTGGTTAGCAGACTGAAAGCGAACCAGCAAAAAATGGCCTATAAATAAAGGCACAAAATACAAATTTTTCTACATCCCTTATATTTATTTAATTATATTTTTGTTTTTTCAGCAAGAGATCTCTTCACACTAGTTTTGTTTAAATATTTCTTTTCCTTACGCAAATATGCAGAAAACAAAATCTGTTTCCCATGGGGTCTGTAAGAACCTGCTTAAACTTCTTGAGATTTTTTTAAAGCAGTTATATCGCAGAAAAAAAAACGCTGTCAACTATAATAAAAATTAATTGTAAGAATTTGCTTGGCCTAATTGACGCAGTTATTAATATTAAATACGGTGTACAATGAACCCTGAAATATGTATATGTAAATACACTGAAACTATTTTTGTACCCTTCACCACAAAAAGTAGAAAAAAGGGTATACACATATAAGTTTGTCATTCCGTGTGTAATTTCTACATTATCCATTTCTGACCCCATAAAGCATACATATTCTGACTTCTTATGATAGTTAAGTCGATTGAGCGATATTCATCGGTCCGTCCATATTAGTGTTGCAATCAAGTTTTGCTCGGCCATTAATTTTTCGTAAAATTTCTTTTGCAGTGTCATATTCATACGAACTTATGCTACCTATAATACCAGCTAAACCCGTTGAATATAGGGGTAGTTATTAAATCCTTCAGAAAGTGAAGAAATCTTACATTTTCATTTAAACAAAACCCAAAAAAAAAAAAATAATAATTAAAAAATAAATGTGTCAATCGATCAGATATTTTGTCGAAAGAAGTGCAATTGGAACTCAGCACGATCGGTACATGTACTTCGAGGCAGCAGGCAAAACACAACGCCTAGCTCTAATTTATTCATGTCATTTGAAACAATAGAATAACTCCAATTAAAAAAAATCAAAATATTGGGCGAAAGAGAATTTAAAATTAAGAAAAAACATCAAGTAAAGAAATTGGCGCTCATCCATATTTTCCGAGTTACGGGGCTCTGAAATTTTCGATTTTTTTGAAATATCAATATACATAGCTATCATTTTTAAGCTTTTGAAGATATCTATAAGGAAGTACGAAAATTTTTTAAAAATGCTTAAACCATTAAGAGCCGATAGCATTTTTATGTAAAATAAAATATATGCAGTACCATTTTTATTTTTATTTTTAATATTCGGTTTTTCCAATGTTTGCTTTTTTTGACTTCACTAAAAAAGAAGGGTATATAAGATTCGGCATAACCGAATATGGTACTCTTACTTGTTATTTTAAAAGTTGTGACGTACAAAACATTGTAATTTCATATTCCTTCAATAAACTCTATTTTATTAGAAGCAAACAAGAGCAAAAGAAATAAAATTTAATTAAATGGTAAAAGGTAAATAACATGATTTATCGTGTAGAAATTATAACATCATCTACTATTAGATCTTTATTGTTTTAAAATTAAAGTACAGGTGTGCCTGTCATCTTATGACTATTATGTTGTAGATTTTTTGTATTTTGTTGTTATTGGGGCCAATTCTGCTGTCGTTTTATACTTATTGACTAATAAGCGCAAATCCTACCACAATACTATCACCGTCAAAAGCTAAAGTCTTACTTAGCGTTAGCAGCTATGTGACCGACAACCAATTTTTATTAGATGCCCGTTTTTTTTAAATAAAATCGTGATACGATTCCTAAAACACAACAAAATGAAATTGGCAATGATACAGTATTAGCCAAGAATGTTTTCATCAAACAATTTTTTTAAATCAGCGTTGTTAACTTAAATTATTTGTGTAATAATATGCATCGAAAAAGTATATACGGCATAGTAAGAAATACATTCTTAAGGAGTTGATTACTCTCCGAAAAAAGAGAATAATATTTTTTAATATTCCGCTCGTTAGTGAACTTTGAATTTATCAACTGACTGTGACAATATTTTAAAAGGATTATACTGGAAAAAGCATACTATAGAAGGAAAAGCGATAAATCAATTAAATTAAATAAACTTTACCTATTCCCTTTAACACATTTACACATCATTGGAAAACAATTTCCTTTTTATACCATTCACCACAAAAAGTGGAAAACGGTATATTTAAGTGTGTTATTCCACTTGTTACTTCTACAATATCAGTTTTCTACCTATATGCTTTCCGTACGTGTTTGTATTGAAATCAAGTTTGCCGACAAACTAGATCAGCTAAAAAAAATAAATCGATCAGACATAGTTTCGAAAAATGTGCTATTCGAAATCAGCATGATCCGTCCATGTCCTTCGCGGCAGCAGCCAAATTTTTCATGTCGTTTGGAACAGTGAAGTAATTTAAATACAAAAAATGTGTGGGCGATAGACATTCAAAAAAAGCGAAAAAATTGGCGCTCGCCTGTATTTTTCGAGTTACAGGGCTCTGAAATTATAAATTTTTTTAAATATCATTACGGGTATAAGTTTAAAGCTTTTGAAGAGATCTTTGAGGAAATAAATAAATTTCTTAAAAATGCCTAACCCATTTAGAGTCGATGTCATTCCGAGTGTAATGTCTACAAAATCCTTTTCCGATCCCATATTTTCTGCATTACAGCCCTCTTAAATTTTCAAATTTTTGAAAATATCAATATGGGTGACATTTAAAAGGTTTTGAAAATATCTTTTTGGAAATACGAAATTTTTTTTAAAATGCTTAACCTGCTTACGAGCCGATGGCGTTTTTATGTAAAATAATATGTATGCAGTATTATTTTTTTATTTTTTATGTCTCGGTCAACCCGATTTGCTTTTTTGATTGGAGTTACTTTACTAATCTAGATTTACATAGATTGTGAAGGGTGTATAAGATTTCGCATAGCCGAATATAGCACTTTTTAAATTAAAATTTAAAATGTAACTGTAGACGCTTTTAAGATGAAAATTCATTCTAGGAATGTAACGTAGTATATGTGATAACATTTAGTTATCAGATGTTGTATAAAGCATTTTGCCACATGTATTATTTGATTTTCTTTTGCAATCAATTCAATAATTTTTGCTATGGACTCCTTACAAAAAGTGATAAGGAAAAATTAATTGATTGAAATACTGTTTCGATTTTTTATCTACCACTGTTAAAGTATTTATTAAAAAAGGGACACTAATAACATTAGATATAGGCGGCTCGTGTGAGTATATTGCGTAACACTGTTGACAATTTTAATATCAGTACCTCGTTTCTGTATTTCTCGGATCGTAAAAGTTTTCACACCAAGTGTGAAACAAAAAATTTCATCGTTTCTTGATTTGCAAGTAAAAAGTGTTTCTGGTTCTTAATGCGAAAACAGACAACACTGATTCTATTTTTTCTGGAATAATTCCAGTACTAGTGTCAAATAAAAACAAAACGTCAAAATAAAGAAATAAATTATCAAACAATATAGAAAAATAGTAAAAGCCACGAAATATTTCATTGATGTCTCTTTATTTTCTCAGCACAACACCGTCAATAAAATATACATTATTTTATTTCTACTGTAAAAAGAACTGGCAGTTTTTTTTGGTTCTTTTTTTCTTCTTTCTTTGTACGTGTGGATATGAGCCAATTACAGTAAACTTTGTATTATATGCTATAGAGCATTTTTGTATATTTATACTTTTCATCACAAAAAGTGGAAAATGGTATATCTTAGTTTGTCATTCCGTGTGTAATTTCTACAATATCCATTTCCAAACCCATAAAGTATACATATGTATATGTTTATTCTAACTTCTTATGAATAGCGAAGTCAATTGAGCGATGGCCGTCTGTCCGTCCGTTTTAGTGTTGAAACTAAGTTTGCGGAGACAGACTTGATTTCACAAAAAAAAAATAATTATAATAATAAAATGTCAATCAATCAGATTTATTGCCGAAAGCGGTGTTATTGAAAATCAACATGATCGGTGCAAGTCCTTCGAGGCAGCAGTCAAAACACCACGCTTATCTCTAATTTTTCATGTCAATGAAGTAACTCCATTAAACAGAATATATGGTGCGATAGAGAACTAAAAAAAAAAGAAAAAAATATCAAGTGAAAAAAAAAACGGCGCTCAGCCATATTTTCCGAGTTACGGCGCCCTGAATTTTTTATTTTTTTAAACTATCTATATCGGTACCGTTTAAAAGCTTTTAAAGAAACTTTTAAGGAAATACTAAAATTTTTTAAAAAGGCTTAACCCAGTAAGAGCCGATGTCATTTTTATATAAATAATATGTACACAGTACCAAATTTTGTTAATTTTTTCCTTCTCTGTCACCCCAATATTTGCTTTTTTGATTTGAGTTACTTCACTAAACTAGATTTACATAGGTGGTGAAGGGCATATAGAATTCGGTATAGCACTCTTGCTTCTTTATAAAAATTTGGGTAGTATCCACCAATGACCTATATGAACAATAGCGAAATGGCCATATGGATATGCTTTACATAACACGTTTCATTTTGTAGTTTTAAATAATAAATATTTCATGAGAATATTGTGTAATGTTTTTTTTTTTTTAATGTTTTTTCTAAGAGTGAAGGTTCCTATTATGGATTTATTTCGACGAAAGACTTACTGAATTCCTTTTATAAAGAGGCTTTACCTGACATTCAAAAATTTAATAATAAATAACAAATAAATATTTTTTACTTTGTTTATTTGTTTATTGACCAATAATTTTTTTAGTTATTGAATGTAAAGCAATAACTGTCATATTGTGGCATCCTGTCAGCATCAGTTTATTGTTATTTTTAATAAAATTAATTAAGGGAAATTGATTGAGGGTTAATATATGAATCTTAAATGCTATGCAAAGTGTTTCTAAAAATAAAAACAAAATTCAATTTTATTTGGTAAATTAAATTTACAGGAATATATGAGTGTGAAAAAATGGAAAAATCAGGTTTTACCTTAAAAAAATTTCAAAAATATTCAATATTCAAACGTTAAAGAATAAGGACTTTTATTTATTGACTTTTTATTTTATCTAGGATACTTTAGTCACTTTGCGAAATTATTCTTGCAGTACTGTAGGTTTTACCAGGTTGATGTAAGTAGGAATAATCGAACAATCTTTCTTCCACTTCTACCTAATTATTATTTAACAGTCATTACTAATGTTTAATTAAAATAGTAGCGGAAAAAAATTTGTTTATTTTGTCGTTACAGTCATTTTATAATTGGTGTATTACATTTTTTTTATTTAAAGTAGACTTTTACCCAGCCTGCATGTATGACACACTGACATACATATTCCTTGTTTCACGGTCTAGAGTGCCGTATATAATTCTAATCTATATTTTTCTTCCATATAAAATGTAACTCTATTAAGATAAAACTTTAATGCATTGAAGTGGTGCCACAGTAGAGTCGATATTAAGTGAACAAAACTCCATTACCCCTTACGCCTTATTTGCAAAGACTGTATATATGTAAAGTATACAATGTACAAGTCATCCAAGCGTCAAGAAGACTCCTAACTTTTTATGTGTATTTTTTTAATTTCTTTTTTATACATACATACATACATATTTACAGGAAGTTTTTCTTATTTATTTCATTTTGTCTTAAGTGATTTTCGCCGTTAATCTAGGCCATAATACCATTAGGGAATATTGTTGTTCTAAAAAGTCACTATAAACTGTATTGAGAGAAGTAAAAGAAAGTGATTTCTGAAAGCAAATTTAATTTAATAAAGTCTTTTTGAACCGTTTATTCAAAAGATATTATCAATATTAATATTATTTTTTTCTGACAGCATAAATTGTTTCATTTGTTTAGTTAATGGCAAAAAACAGTTCAAGATAGCTTAGAAAAATTAACAGACTGTTTATCTATTTATTGTTATTTCTCCTTTTTCATAAATACGCACTTAATTTCAAGGCATGAATTAAAGGTTTTGGCATAAAATTGATGATGCCTTAGGCGCCTAAACCTTTGCGTTTGAAGTAAATGTCTGCAGGAAAAGAGGATTCTTGTGAGCCTTTAACCCTTCAAATCTCCGCGTCCATAAGGATTAATACTATGGATAACTCCAATGTAAACGGCCTGACTTGAATGGTTCTACATATCGATGCTGTGGACTACATTTTTTGAGGCAATCATTCCAGGAGAAGCCCTGACAGAAGGACATCAGTCTCATTAGCCCGTTCTCCTTCCTCCTATATATACTGAAAAAGTTAATCTATCTTCTTCGAGGACATCGATTAATCCGAACCAAATTTAAATCTCTTAACACGTCTAAACCACGGACAGATACGATGCTGCACTCGTTGGTTACGCATTCGTGAGTTTTTTTATATAAACGAGGGCACTTTAACAGTATGGAACCAAAGATCTATATTTGAGCTCTGAAAGGACAAGACATGAGCCTTGTACAGAATCTATTGTTTAATATGGCGTGGGCTGTCAACATGGAGCGGGCTGCTATAGAATGGCTAACAGATAGACTTATTACTAAGTCGCTAAATCTTTGTGAGACCGCACACAGCAGATGGTCTTACGGGGCTACCTGTATGGTAAGGAGGCTCTTATAGATCAAGAATGACTGAGATAAAATACCAAACCTGTTACAGACCCTTTGCGAAACAATTATACACTGCGCTATTGATACAAATGATAGGAAATTTACTCTTCTACATAGCGTCTTCTCTTTAGAGAATTAAAAATAAGAAAAAAATATGCAGTGATAAAATTGGCGCTGGGCCATATTTTCCGAGTTATGGGGCTCTGAAATTTAAAAATTTTTTAAACTATCAACATGGGTATCATTTTAAAGCTTATGAAGAAATCTTTAAGGAAATTCTAAAATTAAACAAAAATGCTTAACACATTAAGCGCCGATGTCATTTTTATGTAAAATAATGTATTTATATGCCGTACCAATATTTTTTCATTTTTAATTCTCTGTCACCCCAATATTTGCTTTTTTTATTAGAGTTTCTTCAGTAAACTAGATTTACATACATGGTGAAATGTACATAAGATTCGGCATAGCCGAATATAGCTCTCTTACTTGTGTTTAATATATACTAATTACTTTATAAAATTTTATAGAGCAAAAAAAAAAGAGAAATATAACTATATAATAAGTTTCTTACATTATATATCGCCCATTCGCCATAAATACTGCAATATGTTAATTAGAGATGAGCGATATTTAAGTACCTGTGATTAAATAAATATAAAAAATCACTAGTCACTACAGTGGCTGAGTTGATCAAATAACAGTCCCGCGTTAGAACGTTCTTTTATATTTGCACACAGCCAAACTTATATTTAATTTTACTGTGTTAAAGAGAAATGTAAGTAATTTTGGCTCTTTTATTCTTTCATATGTATATGAAAACAGCTTCTTTGCTATGTAGCTTTTTTTTTGCTTCTACTTATTAACAACAACTATTCTTTTTTGCAAGCATTACACATGCATACATATGTAGCAAAAAAAGAAAAAATATTGTGTGATTTTTTTATTTTAACCTATAATCAATTAGTGTTACCGAATTCTATATTTTTGGGCAAATTTAATTACAGCTGCTTTCAATGTAGAGATCAAAAAACTTCTCATTATGACTACTATTTGCATAAAATATTAATCAGTATTATACGAGGGCTGCTATATATATTTCTGGCTTGGCAACACTGAGTGCTGCCAAGTGCAATCTGACATTTCCATTGGAAAGTTTGTCATTTTAAAGCATAATCGTACTCAAAACGTTTTGAAGTACGACCATTATTTGTGTTGTTTACAGTGACTTGAAAAAATTAATATAGAAAAAAATGGAATTAACTCGTGAACATTTTCGTGCTGCATTTTTCACAACTTTCGACGTGGATTATCACGACAAGAGTACATTGATAAACTTAAATCTTTGTATGGCGATGAAGCACCATCCTATAGCACTGTGAAAAATTGGTATAATGAATTTAATCGTGGCCGAAGCTCGCTCAAAGACGAATTCCGTGAAGGTCGTCCAAAAACGGCTGTTGTGCCAGAGAACATTGATGCCGTGCGTAAACTCATAATGTAAGATCGACATGCGACATACCGAGAGATATAGATATCCTGGGATATTTTTTCCACCAGCATATATTCGATACTGCATGAACACCTGGCCGTAAAAAAAGTTTGTTCCCGTTGGATCCCGCACAATTTGAAAGTCGCTCAAAAAAGGCTCGTGTCGATTGGTGCAAAGAAATGTTGCAAAAATACGATTGCGGTGCCGCAAAAGCATTTTATAAGATCGTCACAGGTGACGAATCATGGATCTATGCGTATGAGCCCGAAACGAAACAACAATCGACCCTGTGGGTCTTCAAAGACGAGCAAAATTCAACGAAAGTTGTTCGTGGAAGAAGCACTTCGAAGCAAATGGTCGCCTGTTTCTTCGGCAAAACTGGTCATGTGGCGACTCTTCCGCTTGAGCAACGTAGGACGGTCACTTCTGAGTGGTACACTACAATTTGTTTGCCTGAAGTCATCGGAGAAATTCGAAAAACCAACAAGAGAAGACGAATCATTGTTCACCATGACAATGCGAGCTCTCACACATCGGCTCAAACCAGAGCGTTTTTGACCGTCCAAAACGTCGAATTAATGGGTCATCCGCCGTACAGCCCTGACTTGGCACCTAATGACTTCTTCTTGTTTCCGCACATCAAGAAAAAAATGCGTGGTCAACGATTTTCGTCGCCAGAAGAAGCTATTGAAGTGTTCAAAAACCATGTTTTAGAGGTGTCTCAATCGGAGTGGAAAAAGTGCTTCGACAACTGGTTTAAGCGCATGCAAAAGTGTAAAAATCATGCTGGTGAATACTTTGGAAAACAATAACACCATTTTGGATTATAAATATTCGCATTTTCACTATTAGGCCAGAAATATATAGAGCAGCCCTCGTATACTTCCTATATAAACATGTATGTTTAAATAAAAAAGAACTGCAAGCGGTGATCACAGTAACTATTTAAAAGACCGGTGAATTGAAAATCACGTTCACTGGTAACGATGGTTCTCGAAAATCACGGGATCGCACATCCCTCATGCTAATGTTAAAGAAAACTAAGTATAAAATATATTTTTCTTGTTTAAAGACGAAGTTAGCATTTTTATATTTTTAATATAATTGAAATAAGCTTTAATTTACTTTATTCGTGCTTGAAATATAA
The DNA here is from genome assembly GCA_916610165.2 of Gymnosoma rotundatum. NCBI lineage: Eukaryota > Metazoa > Arthropoda > Insecta > Diptera > Tachinidae > Gymnosoma > Gymnosoma rotundatum. The sequence goes on along the minus strand of OU744340.1, from coordinate 59,031,027 downwards.
ATATTTCATGATATTTTCATGAAATTTTTATTATTTTAAGCTAAACTGAAAACTGAAATGTATTACTGCGGGGAAAGCATATCGATATGGCCATTTCACTACTATTACTTCCTGAAAAAATATAACGTAAGATAAAGTTTTTGAAAATTAATTTGACCATTACCTCCATTAGTAGTAAATTAAGAGTATCATTATTTCCTTTCACATTAAACAAGGCGACTGCGGCAGTGATCATCATTTTCTAATTGACAAAATCCGTCTAATAGTAGCAGCTATTAGAATGGTAGATAAAGCTCAAAGAAAGTGTAATGGTTATAAATTATAAAACCCATCTCCCAATAAATGGTCCGGAACAATACAGTGTGTAATTGGTTACATATCAAGCTTAAATAATGCTGCCAATGAACAGGATACTAAGTAAGCGATAACGAAATGGCCATCGAGACCTACTTTGACCCTCAATAATCAATATCGGTGATTTAAATAATTAATCAGGAAAATAGCACACAAAGAAAAAGATTTTTTGAAGATGTATACTTTTTAATCTTGTTTAAATTTTGGTTTCATAGTTTTTCAAAAGTTTACAGAAAGAAACTTTTTGATAGTTCCTGCTTTCTGCGAATACCAGCACGTCAAACATTAGTTTTCAAAAAAAGGAAGTATTAATGGAAGTAGTTCTGTATGTCAAAAGAGACTACCGTTCTAATGGTACTCATTATTTCCTACAATAATTAATGTAATCGATTCTCAGTAATTGATTACAAAAGTCTCATGCCTTGTTAAAATCATTAAGTTGGCAATCTAGTTCGGAAGTAGTTCTGCCAAAAATGCTTAATTCCACACTCGATTACCTTTTCGAAAATTTTTTGCTGGGAATAAGCTTAAAATTTGGATTTGAAAATTGTTAATGTAATTTCATGTATATGCTGAAATTCGCAAGGATCTACACAAAAAAGCATACAATTTAAATTTTAAAATTAAAGGGTGTTTCCATAATTGACGTAATTTGACCTCCATATAGATCCTATCCCTTGAACCGTTATATACAAACACGCGAAAATTAGACAGAATGTAATAGAGTAAATTTTCTTCCTCTACCATTTTATTAATGCCGGCGGCTTGGTTTGTAAGTATTTGCTGCCAAGTTCTAGTACATAATGCATGCTTTAAAACATATGTTAAAATATTTTATAAAATTTACAATGATCAGTATGTTTTTCTTTGCTTTAACATGCATCTCTGTGGAATCTATTCAATGGTCCGGATGACATGTGCCCATAAGTTTCCCTAAATTTCTTTATTTAATAAGTGAACATATCATTTTAAACCACACGTTATACATAAAAAAACTCTTACAACTCGATTATATTGTTCATGTTTATTTTTATTTGTCCAAAAGTTAAAATGCGCTTTTTCTATGTATACAAATTTCAATAATAATAAGGACATATTGAAAATATTTGTTTTCACATATATAGAGTTATTTTTATTGCTGTACTTATTACTGTTACAGTTTTTTATTCACTTAGCCTTAAGCTTTTTTCATTTGACAAAGTAATTAAAATGCTTTACTACTTAAACCCAAAAATAAAAAAATAAAACTTTGATATAAAATAAAAATGAATACAACAATATTTCCAGTTTCAGCTTAAAAATATAAATACATTTTTTTATATTTTAATGACTTTTTTCTTCGACTTCTTTGTTTTTATTTTTTGTCAACTTTAAAAACATTCTTACCAACTTATATTAACGTACATAAATAAAGATAATAAAAAAGGAGGAAAAAGTTATTAAGACTACAAAATAAAATCACAAAATATGTACCCGTAATGCTTTACTTATTTCTACTTGCATGCAAACATGTTGGTATAAAAAGACAGTACTAAAAGTCATATTATAAATACTCGTATATCATCCCTTTACATAAATTCCGGAATAAGTCTGACGTTAAAAACTGAGGAGAATTTTCTATGTTAAGGGCTATTCTAAAAATTTTTGAAAAACTAATTGCTGATTCTTTTTTCACCAAGTTTTAATAGTTATATCACCTAGCCAAAATGGTTTTAAAAAAGGATGCTCGACTACTACTAGTAGTTATATCACCTAGCCAAAATGGTTTTAAAAAAGGATGCTCGACTACGACTAACATTTTTTATCTTTCATCTCTAATAAATTTTGGATTTTTGCAAAAAAACCAACTGATGCTATATATACTGATTTTCGTAAAAGTTTAAAATGGCTTATATATGTTAACAGTATGCCAATGAACATAGATGTTCTAACCGGTGTTCTACAAGACAGTTATCTTGGATCTCTTTTTTTACTATTTATAAATGATCATCCGGATTTTGTTAACTTTTCGCCGGTGATGTTAAAATTTCCTAAATCTTGAAATTTTACTTAATTCTAAATTAAACTGTGTTGCACACATAACTGTCAATAAGGCTAGAGTTTGTACAAGTACAGGTTTTGCTTTTCTGCTTACGTGATATTAATTGCAATCCTGGAATAATTCTACCTTGGTAATGTTTGCTATTAATTTCAATACACAATTTAGTGTTCCGTATCGTAATACTAATCATTACTTAGATGTCGCCAATTTAACAGCTTCTATCAATTTGTGATTTTTTTTTGTAAGTGTAAAAGTAATTAAGCATAATTTTGCTTTACTAAGGTTATATCTAAAATTTTTATTTTATTCAAATGTTTTAGTCAATATGTATACAAGTAGTCGGAAAGGATTGTATTCATTTAAATGTTGTGTTCAAGTTACAAATGCCAAATTAGCTATTACAAATATCTACTAAGAAATATTAGACACTAGCCAAATGAATTGAATTGTTTTCTGGGCTGCTAAATCCGGCATTTGGCAGTTAATATGTATTATCTAATTATATATAACAAAAATTTCGCCTCATGTAAGATTAAGAAAGATAGAAAATCAGCGTTTTCTTTTTACGTTTTAATACGGCCTCATTATCTAAGTGGCCATGTTTTCACTTTAAATTGTAATATTTTACAACGCAACGTGCAATAGTAATTGAGAGGTTATTCTAAACAAACACAGTTACTTCACATCTTCTCTTTATATTAAAATTTTCAAAGTTTGTGTTATCAATAAAATAACGAAGACGAGAAAAGATATCACCAATTTGCTACGACATTTCCTAAAAATTATATTGTATATAATAAAATTGGCAATATGGAGTCCTTGCCCGGTGGAAGGCACCAAATATTCTAGAGAACATCTTAATTTTAGAGAGCATATTGCAAAATATGGCGATCCTAATAACGGGAGCCGTAAGTTCAACCCCCCTGGTTGCCAGTAAAACCATTGGCCAGGAAGCTATCATTGATCACATATTATAAGGATAAGCTAGCTAGAATTGAGGGAGGAGTTTGCATAGATGTATTTGGTATAAGAAGAAGAATGGAATATCTATTCGAGATAGCGACCGCAAAGTTGCAATCAGGTATCTCAAAGGTGTGTTTACTACATCGAATTTCGTCTCTGAATGCTGCGCATCCATAATGGTTCTTATATAATAAGAATCAGTTTCACTTCTTCGTAGGGATTTTTGATACAAATTTATTTCTACACCCAAAAAATTTTTACATTAACTGTTTTCCGTTTATTTTGCATGTTTTCAGTAAAGTTAAAAATAAATGAAAATGTGGTTGTTTTAGGAAGAATATATTTATTTAACTTATTTTGACTGTTGTTAGAAAAACAAACGGCAAAAAAAATACTGATTTTCGGTGAAGTCAAAATTATCAATTAATTTTTACCTTGTTTCAGTAAAAACCAAATACCTAATTAAAAAAACAGTTCGTCAGTAGAAAAGCACTATTTTATAATAGCTTTAAAATATAAAATAAAAAATATAAACTGTTGGAAAATATGTCATTTAAAAAAAATACATTTAGAACAAAATAATTTATGTAAGAAAAATATCAAAAAATATTAATAAGTTTTTTACATAGTATTTAAAATTTGCATTATGTTAAAAAAATTATGTTCCCTTTTTACAGGTAGAGAATAGAGAAATAAATTCTGTACTCTTAAGCCAGGTAGGCGTGGTGCCACCGCCCACTTGGGTCCATTGTTGGTCCCAAACTTAGGTAAGTTATTTAAATTTTTGAATTACAGTAATATCGCTCATTTAGTAATGACGTTAACTCAAAATTTAAAATTTTGGTGTTAATCATGCAGAATTTATCGCCATTTTATTTATGCCTTTTATACTTTGAACTTTTAAAAAGAATGGGCCGTTATTTCATTTCATGTTTGGAAACTTTATTTGTCAATAAGAACGACACATTTGAGTTGTGGAGTAAACTTCAAAACGTGAAGATCATATGGCTTTCTAAAACATCGTCACATTTCGGATTTTGACTGTATATATAAAAAGGTGATCTTTTTAAAATGTATCAGCTTTTTACGAACAAAGTAAAGCTTCTTTTCATAAGTGACGACACATTTTAGTTTATGACACGTTGCACAGTGTCGTGTTATCATATCACTAGCGGCCAAAAATAGAAGGAGTTTTCACAGAGAAATGAAAATTTAGCACACTTGCTGGAATTAATAAAATACATTTAAATCCAAAGTATGGACAATTTCGAAGCAAGTACGACTCGCTAAAAATATATTTAATTTATTAACAAAGTCTTTTCTGAGCAAACAGACCACATGTCCTTAAAACCAGGCATTTTAAAATATCTAAAAACTTAAAGCTCCAACTACAATATTGTTAATTATTATCTAAATAATTTTAATTAATTTAACTTTGAAAGTAATTGAATGAATAAAATTATACAAATCTTTTATTTTATTCATTAATAATTATTTTGAATTACGGCTTTAAGTTATAATTTTATGCAGTCATATTGAGAAAATTTTGTAATGGAGCTTCTACTGACGTTTCTGCAACAACAATTTGTTGTGGCAAATATTTTTGTTTCTCGATTTGAAAGGCGTAGTAAGATGGAAAGCAGTCTTTATGGACTTCATTGACAACTTTTCTCATCATATTATACTGCCTCTAAGATAAATCCATATCAATAAAAAGTGCTTAAGCTTTTTCTACAGACATAGATGTTGAAGTTGTGGGATTTGAACATTTTTTTGCTTTAATGAACGTGATATCCGCGAAAAAACATATCTTTTTTGTGGATCTTTGGGAGTCCATAAATTCTTGGTGCGTACGCCACGTCAATTTTCAGCCTTTTCTTCTCCAATTCTGTTATTATTTTATTCCTGTACAGCTCATCTACGAGTTCATTGTTCATCTTATGTAAAGAGTTAGTAGGATCCTTATTAATTCTTTGGTATGTCATAATATCATTCAATATATTCATATATTCAATATGCATTCTGCGTTCATAACGTCCTTTTTTAGTGCCACTGTCACGTTACCCTTGTCAGCGTTTAAAATAAGTATGTTTTTGTTTTTTCTTAAGAAATTCTGAGCTATTTTTGCTACGTCAAGCGTATACTTGTCTCTACTGTTTATACTAAACAGCATTAGCGGCCCACTGTGCACATGAAGGTCATACTCCAGACTTTGATGAAACAACAATTTTGCAAAGTGAGAATAATTACAAACGCCGTTATATGTTAGAGATGCTACACATTATTAATATACCAAAAAAGGACAGAATAAACTTCAAAGCTGATACAGAGAATTGTGCCCAAATCTATAGACATTTAGTAAATAAAAAACATAGGAACAATCTGTAATAATTAGTATAAGAAAACAGTGCAATATTTAACTTACTCCGTGCAATAATTGACGTTGATTGAAAAACTTTATTGTTTGTCTATCTGTGTGTGTTATGTAAAAATCAATGGTAAGCTTAAAAGTTGCGACTGTTCTTATACTTTTTTATTGTTGGTCTTATATTTCTTAGACTTTTTGTTTTGTTATTGTAATTATATTGTATTAATGTTTGTTATTTTTAAACTTAATATTTTTAGAAAATTAATCCCTTATGAAGCTAATTAAAGATTGTAGCGAAATATCGGCAAAATAAAGAACAAATTTAAATAACTGACCTCGAGCTGGAAAAATTGCTTTGCATTTAAAACTATGTTCATGAACCTTCTGAACATCCAAGTGAAATTGAATATGAAGTCATCTCTGAACCTGAAGACGTCGCCGAACCTGTTCATAATGACGATGATTTCCAAGCAACAACGTCAAATGCGAATGATGATTTGTGGATAGAAGTTCACTAAATCCTGAATTACTTATTTTTGAAGAAATTTGATACGACAAATTTTACAGTATATTTCGATAAAGGCTACACGCTTTACTTTGATAGATTTTATAATTCAGTACGTCTTACAAAACTGTTACATACACGAAAAACTTATATATGTTGAACCCTACGAAATAACAGAAAAGGAAATCCTAAAGAAGTGGTAATTCGTAAACTGAAAAGCAAAATGAACCTGTTACTGTGTGCAAATGGAAAGACAAACGAAATGACCTTGCAATTTCAAACATGCATACTGTGGAAATGGTAGAGGTACAATAATGAAACGTCTGGCATTGACCGATCAGATCAAATGATTTAGTACTAAACATCTCTAAGAAAGACTATTAGATGGCCTAAAAGGGTTTCACTACATTTTAAAGAGATATATACTAAAAATGCTCAAAGAATTTTTCAAAAAGTAACTTCGACTAAAATAAAACTGATAAAGTTCAGAGAAGAGTTCGTCGTCACGTTGATTGGAGAAAAGATTAAAAAAAAAAAAGATTGCAAAAGCTCCATTATTTAGAGTGTTTTCCACCAACCGAAGAAAGACTGCGTCCGACAAAGCCATGTCGTATATGTATCTAGGGAAAAAACGCCGATAAACGCATTACTTCTGTACAACCTGTGAAGAGAAGCCAGACCTTTGTGTGGAAAATTGTTTTAAGAACTTCCACAAACAATAAAATATTACTCTATTTCATGTATTTGAGTTAATTTTTCCATTATATTGAATGAATTTTTCCATTATATATTTTTGATTGTTTTAATAAATATTCAGTTCAAGGAAGCTAACATTCAGTTTTTGTTCTTTTCCAGGAAGCCATTTATCGATACAAGCATTTTTATAATACGATTTCATTCGAAGCTGAACAAAAATGACAGGTTTAGCGAATACGAGATATTTCGTAGTTGGCACCCTAGAAGGGAACGCAATCTTCGTAGTTGGCAGTCAACGTGTTAAAAAAAAACTCAAAAACCATAATTTATTATTATTATTATTATTATTATTATTATTACTTCAGTTTTATTTTTCAGAATATTCATGCAACTTTTGCATAATAGTTTTTTAGCTGAATTTTCCAAAAAAAATTATCAATGTAAAAATACTTCTTATTTAAAATAAATATTCTGCCGACAAACACAAACGTTTCTACACTGTTTAAAAAAAACCACAATAACAGATTGATTAATTCGAAAAGAAATAAGTGCCAAAAGTAAAAAATAAAATTATGTGTTACTTTTACCAATTTTATGGTTTTAAAGGCTGCTTTGGGTCTCCCTATCAGTACACCTAACCAACATTGATTGTGATGCGCTTGTCATTGGTTGTATACACCTGCTAAATTCTTGTGGTCGGATGTGTCGTTTTCATATCTACGAAAAGAGAAGCATATAATAGTTGTTAGTACATGTGAAACTAAAAAAAACAAAATTTGACAGTTTTGCATGTGTAAGCCAACTAAGAAGATTTTATTTTAACATTTGTTCATACAAACCATCAGTCAGACTGCCAAGCAATCAGCCAGGTCGTATGGCGGCACTAATGTTGCTAATATTGTTACACATAGTACATATGCATTAGGCAAGAACGAATAGTTCTTGAATGTTATAACAGGATATACACATCTCGTTTGATATATGAGTGTATTCATATTTGTATGTCAAGGTTCGTAATCATTCTTGTAGCACTAACTGCTTGATGGTGCTACAGCTACAGAAATTCGAAAATACCATAATTTTAAAGGCTCAAAATTAAAAAATTTAAGTGTGCGAGAAAGAGAAAAATTTTGTAGGCGTAAAATAAAACCGAAAGTTAATTTATGCTTATTTCTATAAGTATTTAAATGTAGTTTCAATAATTCATAGATGCATTTATGCTTAAATTTATTTAAAAAAATCGCCATATGTGAGCTTGACACACACAAGAAGAGTTTAGCTAGTTAATGGGTCACCTTTTAATCTTTAATATTTGTCGGAGGAGATCACTTTTACTCACCCGCCCATCACTGATCAAAGTGCCGTCACCATTGTTAATCTCTTTGTTTGTTTGTTAATCCCTTTGTTTGTTTACTCGTTGCATTGTTCTTGTTGTTAAGCTTGAATATTATTACTTACAAATGCATTTACATTTATTATTTTGATGATTTTGTTGCTTATATTAACAGTTAATTTTATATTATTTTGTAGCCCAAATATTTGCATATTGTAATTTTAGTTTTAGTCGTAAAAGTTGAATTGAATAAAGAACCACGCATAAAAATTCTGTCTCGCGTTTTAATAATTAATAATTCAAAATAGTTAATTTTTTTACGCGACATTTTTTGGCGACCGTCACAGGACGGTAGTTCTAAAGTTAAGTTAAATAAAAATTTAATCGGTTTTCTTGGACTTTTTGGCCCGTAGAGCCACATCAAAAATATTTTGTTCGTTTGATTTGTGATAAAGTTCTTGCAAATAATTTGTAGTCTACGCGTGACCTACTACCAATTTTTGTGGTTTTTTTTCGTGTCATCTACTGCAAATATTTCAAGTTGTGCATACTTTCGTGTCACATATCACAAAATTTCGTTGTTTGTGTGCATTTTGCCTATAGTGGTACAAGTGCATTTTAAAAAAAAGTCGAGAAACCAGCTTTAAGTGCTACCTCCCTTTCGAAGATAAGAAATATCGGTTCGTGTTTTGAACATATTAAAACTTAAAAATTTTAAATAAAATGGCAACCAACGATGAAGTAGTTCCTGAGCCACAAAACGCCAGTGGCCCAGAATTAGCAGCATTAAAACATCAAAGAAGTACAATGAAGCGCAACCTCTCATATATGCAGAAAAAGATTGAAAAAGATGGTGAAAATGTCGATGACGCCATTTTGGAATGCAGACTCGAAATTTTGGAATCGTATTTCAAGCAGTTGAGCCACGTGCAAGGAAAAATTGAACAGCTTTGTTCCTCTGATAATGGCCGAAGTGATTACGAGGACTTATTTATTGCTACAAAGGTAAAAATATTAGGTATTTTAAAACGTCGTCGTGGTTCTGGATCAATGGATGCTACTCAATTTAATGCTTCTGTTGCTGGTGCAGTGCATTCATCTCGCCTTCCTTCATTGCAGTTACCTAAATTTGATGGCAAGTATGCTGAGTACGAAAGGTTTATCACTGCTTTTAATAATTTAGTGCACGAAAATCATTTACTAACGGATATCGACAAATATAATTATTTGCTAAACTGCTTATCAGGCCCAGCTTTGGCAGTTGTGAAACCATTTCAGGTAACCGCACAAAATTATACTAAGGCACTAGAGAGATTAAAAGAACGCTACGACAATAAAGTGTTAATTTTTCTGGAACATGTTAATGATTTATTTAGTGTTCCTAATATGATAAAAAGTGACAGTGCTTCGTTACGAAAAATTATTGATACTATTTCGGCTATTCGTGGTTCTTTGTTGTCGCTCGGTTCAGAAATGGAGGTGCTAAATGGTATTTTGGTTCACATTGTATTATCAAAAATTGACTCTGAAACAAAATTTATAATCAAGACTTCAAATCATTGGCGACTTGGGATGCATTTTATGACGTTTTAAGCAATCGTTGTCAATTTTTAGAAAGCCATGGAAAAAAGGTTGAAATTTCTGAAAAATTTAATTCTGCAAAGGCAAAGCCTAATTTTAAACGTCCATCTCACACTTTTGTTCAGTCAAACTCTAAGTGCTCGTATTGTAGTTCATCGGAGCATAGTTTAAATTCTTGTGCATCCTTTTCATCCCATCCTGTTTCGGAACGCTTTAATTTCGTAAAGCGCAATGGCCATTGCATCAATTGTTTGAACAAAGGTCATATGATTTCGAATTGCCCATCTAAATCTCGCTGTAAGGTGTGCAAAGCAGCTCATCACACAGTGCTTCATTTCTACAAGGTTCCTGAAAATTTAAACCCTTCAGTAACTCATGATATCATCCAAAATCAACCTAATAGTTCTTCGGTAAGCAATCCAGTTCAAGTTGAAAATAATCGTTCAACTACTTTTGTCACTCGGGCTCTGAAAAGATCACTCATCCCAACAGCTGTGGTTCTCATCAAAGATTCTTGTGGCATATTTCAACCGGTAAGAGCTCTTCTCGATTCCTGTTCAGAAATAAATTTCATTCTAGAGGAAACTGCAAAGAGGCTCAAATTGGGTTTTCATCCGTACACACAAGAAATCTCCGGCATTGGTGAAGTGCGCACAAAAATCAAATCTTACGTTGATGCTACATTAAAATCTCGTTTTAATTCGTTCGAGTGGTCCTCAACTTTTGCGGTAACTAAATCGATATCATCATCATCCCGTCAGCCCGGCGAATACATCGAACCATCTCACTGGGAGATACTTAACACTCTTCAGCTAGCCGATCCATTATTTTACAAGCCCCAGCAGATAGAATTGTTAATAGGTACAGAAGTTTTTTTTAACTTGTTGGTAGACGGTCAAATCTCATGGGGAGACAGTGGCCCAACATTGAAAAATACATTGTTCGGATGGATTGCCGGTGGTAAATTTACAACTAAATTCCCCGCAGCTCCAATAGTTTGCAATTTAGCTATTGAAACTGCCGAAGAATCCATTGAGACAACATTAAAAAGGTTTTGGGAGATTGAGGACTATGTAAACACTCCATCAAAGTTTACAGAGGAAGAGGAAGCCTGTGAACAACATTACACTAAAAATGTCAGAGCTATAGAAAATGGTAAGATCCAAGTTCGTTTACCATTTAAAACACCACCAGAGGTACTTGGTAACTCATTTGATATGGCCTACAAGCGTTTTTTGTCGCTCGAAAGACGCTTAGATCGCAATTCAACACTTAAATCTATGTACGTTAAGTTAATGGATGAATATTTGTCGCTTGGACACATGTCGCTGTATACTCATTCGCTAGATGGTCCAAATTTCGTCATTCCACACCATTCTGTACTTCGTCCAGAGAGTACTACAACAAAACTCCGTGTCGTATTTGATGGCTCAGCTCGCAGCTCCTCAAACATATCGTTGAACGATATTCTTATGGTTGGCCCTACAATTCAGCAGGACCTAGTCACCACACTTTTTCTGTTTCGTTTGAATAAATTCGCGCTCACAGCTGACATCTCTAAAATGTATCGACAATTTGAAGTCGATGAACGGGACCGCAAGTACCAACTCATTTTATGGCGCAACAGCAGGGAGGAAAAATTGCAAGTGTTTCAACTTAACACTGTTACATATGGTTTGTCATCAGCCCCATTTTTAGCAATTCGTAGTTTGTTTTTCATTGCAGATAAATATAGCTCATCGTTTCCTCTTGGTTCTAAGACCCTGCGAGAAGACTTTTATGTAGACGACATCCTTACTGGTTCCAATAACGTCGAAACGTTGCTCAAAAAAAAGCCAGAGTTGGTTCACGTACTTAAACTACATGGGCTCGAATTGGCAAAATGGAGCAGTAATAGTTTTGCAGTTACATCGAATAATGAAGCTGAAGTCCCGATAAAAGGTCCAGAAGACGAAATTAGAAAAACCTTAGGCATGTCCTGGAAACCACAACAAGATATTTTTTGCTATCGTTTTGAATTGCCTGAGTTAAAGGAGCCAACAAAAAGGTCAGTTTTGTCTCTTGTTGCAAAAATTTATGACTTGCTGGAAATTTTGAGCCCGATCGTGGTTCGCTGTAAAATACTTCTTCAAGAAATATGGGTTCAGAATTACGACTGGGATGACAAGCTGAATGAAGATCTCAAATCTTTATGGCTCAAAATAAGAGATGACTTGCAGTATATAAAAAATATTGAGGTGCCCAGATATGTGCTTACATCGCCTGAAAAACTTGGTGAAATCCATGGTTTTGCAGATGCCTCCCAACGTGCGTATGGGTGTTGCCTTTATTTTCGAGTTTTGGTCGAAGGCAAATACAAAACAACTCTACTGATTGTCAAGTCCAAAGTAGCTCCTATTAAGGCACAATCACTACCCCGACTTGAACTGTGTGCCGCTGTTCTGCTTAGTAAAACGTGGGAGAAAATAAAATCAAAAATTTCTAAATTTGTATCGAAAACCTATTTTTGGACTGACTCGAAAATTGTTCTTCAATGGCTTAAACTACCCTCGTCAACATTACATTGTTTCGTCGCTAATCGTATCTCCGAACTTCAAACCAACACTAGAGATATTATCTGGTGTCACGTTCCATCCAAAAGCAACCCTGCTGATATTGTATCCCGAGGATGTAGTGCACAGGAACTACCAACAACAATTTGGTTTAACGGTCCTAGTTTTCTTCTCGATCATCAATCAACTTGGCCCAAAATTGATGAAACAAAAATTAGCTCAGAAATTTTGGAAAGAAGAAAAGCGGCTGTTTTCAAGTGTACTGATGCCCCAAAATCAATAATCGAAGAGATAATCGATAAGCATTCATCATTTTATAAAGTAATTCGAATAATTTCATTTGTTTTTCGTATTTTTAACAGATACCCAGTAGACCGCAACTTGAAGCCCAAAGATGCAGCTCATATAACCGTAGCAGAATTGGATTGTGTTTTCTGGCGCATAATTGGCCATATTCAAAATGGCAATTTCAAGGAGGACATTGTCGCACTTTCTAAAGGAAAATTTGTTCATCCCTCGCTACAGAAATTGGCACCATTTCTACAAGAAATGAAATTAATAAATGGCTCAGCTATCACATTACTGCGTGTTGGTGGCAGTCTAGCAAAGGCACCTATAACATATGATGCCCGATTTCCTGCTTTGGTTCCCAAAAATCATCCATTTGTATTATCGTACATCGAATATTTGCATCGCCTTCATTTACACGCTGGTCCAAAGGTTTTACTGGGTATCATTCGTCAAAAAAAATTTGGCTCATTAACGCCAGAGAAATGGTTCTTTTCGTCGTCCTATTCATAAAATAGCTCTCTTACCTCCTCTAAATTCATCTTGAAAGAGAGTCCTTTCAACGGGGGGAGAATGTCGGAGGAGATCACTTTTACTCACCCGCCCATCACTGATCAAAGTGCCGTCACCATTGTTAATCTCTTTGTTTGTTTGTTAATCCCTTTGTTTGTTTACTCGTTGCATTGTTCTTGTTGTTAAGCTTGAATATTATTACTTACAAATGCATTTACATTTATTATTTTGATGATTTTGTTGCTTATATTAACAGTTAATTTTATATTATTTTGTAGCCCAAATATTTGCATATTGTAATTTTAGTTTTAGTTGTAAAAGTTGAATTGAATAAAGAACCACGCATAAAAATTCTGTCTCGCGTTTTAATAATTAATAATTCAAAATAGTTAATTTTTTTACGCGACAATATTTAAACTTGTTTCAAAAGACGTAGCAAAACATAATTTAAGTTTTGCTAATTCACTTTTATAGGAACTAAGAAATACATGCCCTACATGAATTTACAATTTCAGTCATTTACGGTTCAAAAAATTAGCCCATACATGTAACAACCACGTTACCATCGGGATACTATTCATTTCATTTTTGTACTTATTCTTATAGAAGACCGGTAGCTGTACATTCTCTGTACAATTTATGAGGGTCTGCATATATATGCTTGAGAAATATAGTCATATGATTAAAATTCACGACATTTTGGAAATACTCTTTAGTTTCTAAATTTATTATTTACAATATATTTTTATAGCGGGCATGTTTGTTCATACACAGCGTTAATTCTGCGTACCACGGTTTAAAAACTAAATCCATATAAGTTAGAATAACGTCAATATTTGGACATCCATTGATTTAAAGTTTTATTACTTCCACTTATCGCTACAGGGCACATAATTTTACTAACATTGTGCAAATTTGATATGTCTGCTTATCAAGCTTTAAAACAAGTAATTGTGCTATATTCAGATATGCCGTATTTTACATATCCTTCACCATATATGCAAATCAAGTTTAGTGAAGTAAATCCAATAAAAAAAAGCAGATATCGGGGTGACAGAGAACTAAACATAAAGAAAAAACTAACTTTACATAAAAATTTAAAAATAAAGGGTTATTATCCGTGATGTTAAACTTGCACTTTTTTAAATAAATTAGTGGGCAAAATATCGAGATATTGTGCAAACCCACATATCCCTATACAACTCAACACAAAATGCCCGTTTTCCGAAGATCAGCACAGAATTCAGTATTTTTACTGAAAATTAAGTATTAGCGAAATTTTGAAAAGACTATTTCCGAGCATAAATTTGTGTAGTGAAATTCGTAATTTTATAATAAAACTTCAAACACTTTTCAATTCAACTTATACAGGTCTGTTCTGAAAATCACGTGTATTCAAATCACGAACGGTTTTAAAATCACGCAGACGATTTGGTGCTGTTCTGCAAATCACGTGATTTTCAATTTTTCGGCGTGGTTTTAATTTTTCGAAAATAGGAGAAAACGGCTTTTTTTTAGATTTGTGTTGTGTGTTACATTTGTAATTAAAATATAAGTGATTTAAGTAAGTTAAAATGTGTGGAACTAAAAGAAACTAGTGAATTTTTATTTGTTTGTAATACATGTGCTTTCATTTACTTATTAGTGTTAATCGAAGGGCTTAAAATTTGGTGTTGAAATTAAAACTGAAAATCTGAAAATAATTGCAAAAAGTTTAGGAAGTTGCTACTATTTTATATTTTGCACTTATTATTTTTTAAATTTGATGCTGGAAACATTAGCATAAATAAGATAAATCTTAAATGACATTTTATACTCTGACAATTTTGCAACACTAGAATATTCTTTGAAACCACAAACCAGCTAACCGCTAACGAGAAAGAGAAAATCACAAGCATTACTAAATAAAGCAAGACAATTTTTTATAAAATATGCAGTGTCTTTGAAAATGTATGATTAATTTCGTTTTTATGTGTATAAAATCTAATTTTTTTTTGCAAAAATAAGAAGAAGACATATCGTTTTAAATATATAATGCCATTAATATTATTTTCTAAGCGAAATAATTGAAAAAAACTAGCAAGTGATTTCAAATCGGCAGTCATTTTGCTTAACGTTTTAAATCACGTGATTTCAGTTTATTTTGTACGCAGAACACCTTTTGCGTGATTTGAAATCACTTTGACAAAAAGTGATTTGTAGAACAGACCTGATAATTATTGTTTGTCCTCGAAACTTTTTAATAATTTTTTTTTTTTTTTGATAAACTGTTGCAAAGAACTAAATCTAATATTTGCTTCAAAATGTAATTTAGTACTTAATAGAAATGGCACATGTTGTAGGCAACTATTTAATATTTACTGTCCCAGATTTTAACTGACTCAAACAGTTCGTTGCAAACGTAAATGTGCGAAATGAAAAATTAAACCGTAACATTTTTCGTAATATCTATGCACAGAGAGGCTCATACAAATATTTATTAATGAGTGCTGAAAACACAGGAAGACAATTTAAGGGATATGTACATTATACTTGCGGGAGTGTACTACTTTGCACCAAGTGCTAAATTATTCATTTAGGACAACTATATTATCGTACGCATATCATCTTCTCATAATACTTAAACAGCAGAAAAAGTGTTTATAAGTGTTTTATAACAAAAATATGTTTATTTCTTATATGTAATGAACCGTGTTATGCTTAGATAAAAAAAATTATTAATAATTAAATCCTATGATAAAGCTGAAAGTTATAAATATATAAAAAGATTTATACAAAACCTGCCTTAGACCGATCTCATAAACGGCTCTAAATTGTTAATTTTTTCAGTTATTATTAGTTTGTTTTTAATTTTAACACAATTTTAATTTCTTATCTCCTTTAAATTTTGATATCCTCATATATAATCAGATACGGCCTAGTTTTGATATTGAGAAATAAAGGATTTATAGTTTGAAGATGACCGAAATTAAACTGTTGAAGGTACGGTAGCTAATTCTATATAAAAATGTAATGCATTTTTACCCTTACAGTGAATTATAATTTTAATAATCTTTTTGATATTTTTTTTTGAGTATTTCTTTCTTACAATCTGGATGCTGGAGAACCTTCGATGTTCTTGAACGCAACACATAAAAAATCTCTTTTGCTCCTCATGTAGGGTGAAAATGTTGCATTATTTAAACACGTCTTTTTACTCCTTAATTATTATATTACCATCTAAATATAAGCTGTGGCCTAATTTTCCTGAATGACATTCTTTAATGAAAAAAGTGTCAATTTTCAGGCAAGCAAACAGATGTCTAGTTTTTATTGATAATAATTTATCTATTATTTTTCTGAAATCAAGCTGGAATTGAACCGAAAGATACGAATTAACAATCTTAAATAGAAACTCATTATTAGAATTTAATTCACTTACCATATAATTGTTGATTTATTTCATCAGGAAGGGGAATGTACTACTTTTCCATGTGTAGATCCTCTGTGGTGAAATTTCTCAGCATCTTAAATTTTGAGTTGTATGTCGACTTCATCATCGAATAGAGAAAGGACGGACAACGCTTCTGATAAACAACACATGTGGTGACTAATTTTTGTTAGAGCAGATTTTGAAATTGTAGTATCTATCCTTTCACACGCTTTTAGAACTTTTGAGAAGCAATCATTCTATAAGGATCTATTTCACCAGTGGCGTGTCATAACAAGGACAAAGTGTCGCACCAAAAATTGACGTAATATCCATCAAAGTAGAGTCATAATGATCATGGATATAATAGGTATATTTTATGGTATTCTATATGAAAAAACTACGTTTTTATAAACTTGATTGCTAAAAATCTTTGGTAAGCGAAGCCGTTCTTGTTTTAAGTGCGAATATTATGACATTTTCATTAATGACACTATGTCTATACTAAAGGACACAATGTCCAATTACGTCACTTCTCGGTGCGTCATTAAGTTCATGGACATTATATCATTGGACACTATGACATTCCACCGCTACACCTGCACTGCACTGTAGTCATGTTTTGTCATTAAGAGTTTTCAAAAATAGAGCAACATATTTAAAGGAGCTTTCACTTTCAACAGATAAGTTGTGCTCTTAAAAGAAAAAAAAAATTGTTTGTGACATCTATTGAGCATCAAGCATTGCCCCAGAGGGTGTATTTTTAGTTTTTCATAGAGTCGCCCTCCAACGTGGTAAAAATAGCTCTATTAGTTCACGATAATCAATTCTTAACGTTGATTTATGCACCTCATTCCATTTCCCTTTTGCCTTATTCATAAGCGTTAAAAAGTGTAATGTCCGGACTCTTTGTTACATTCATTCATTCAAATACATAACGTAGAATAAGTTTATTTATATGATGACGACACGGGAAAAACAATAACTCCCTGTTCAACTTTTATCCAAGGACAAATGCTTTTTACATTTTCTTCGCAATGTGTTAGTACATTCTTAACCGCTAGGCTGTTCACAGTAAGAAAGTGTAACAACAATTGGAAGTCTTTTTTTTTTGGGTCACCTACATTTAATGTAGGCAACAATTTACCATCCTAATAAACTATCGGAATAGCAGTCATATCAATATTTATTTGTACATGTCTCTTCAGTATTGTTATCAAGTGCCTCTGCAGCTGCCTGAAATACTAAAATTTTTTTTATTAGTACTAGCACTAATGGGATGGCCCCTATTTATGCAATGCATTGTGCTAGACCTAGGAAAATAGGTTTTGGGAAGGGGGATAGAGGGAGTAGTGATTGTAGATATTTGATTTGAATCTTTGCATATTGAAATTGGCAGGAAAAACCTCTGCAGGGAGTTTATTCCACATACGAACTGTTTGGCTTAAAATCAAATTCTCTCTGTATTGCGTAGTGCGATTCACTGGCCAATCGACCATAAAAGAATGCGCCCTTAATGCAGAGCGCGTTGCGTGTACGAAGTTACGGTTTTCAGGAACAAGTCCCCTTACTGTATTATTGTATTTGTACGAGTTTCTCCCAGAAATTGCCCCCTGTTGATTTCATCTAAACTAAAAACTGAAATATCTAACCCTACAGAAGCATAACTGCATTTTTGTTTCTATTTCCTCTTATCTTTTTTTAATTTTTTGTCTCGCCCTTTCTTCTTTATTTTTCGGTCTACTCCTGCTAAGTACGTTTTGCATTTTAGCTCTCTTTGACGAAGTAAAAACATCCCTTCTTCTTTCAAATTGATTATTTAGGCAGCACTAGAATGTGCGATATCAAATAGAATGATTTCTTAACTTATCTTCAACTTTTTTTGCATGGTAATTAGTTTTTAAAAACAATAGCTCTTCTAAAAAATCACGCACTTACGAATTACAAGATTCATTCTATTTTACCTCTCGTAAATTTAAAGGATAAAACTTCTTGCAATTGATGTCCGTTTGTTTTCAGTTATTTGATATTGTACATCTCCAACTAAAATTAATACCTCTGAACTGACACTTACTGTAACATGCCTTAATATGAAGAATTCGCGCTTAGTCGGCATGGGTGAGATGGCTTCAAGCGCAACACCTATAAATACAGCACAAGTGAAAATCATACTCGCTTATATATTTTTTAATTCAGCTTAAGCCAAATATTGTAGTTTGAAATTGATAAACTTAGATATTATCAATTGTAATAACTTCGTACGAAAATAAACAAATTTTCTTTTAATAACCTAGTAGGAAAAAATAAAATTTTTTGAAGATGTTTTACTTCTTTTTTTTTTTTTTTTTGCTTTTCGGCAACGGCTAGATTGGTTCACAGCATCTCTTTTTTACTAGACATGCGCTTAAACCAGCTCACACACTGCAGAATTTTGTGATTTTGGTGATTCGATTAGAATCTCTGTAGCTCCGCTGGTCCCCTGTTATTCTATAAGCACATCTAAAAGACATTTGGCCGCTTCGAATATTCCCTAGCTCCTTTTAAACTACTCGTACACTGTCTCCTCCGACAGTTTTTTGCATCCTTTATTAAATACTTTAAAATTTCGCTCACCCCTTAAAAGTTTCTTTATCCCCTCCGAAAGATCGTTGTCGCCCAAAAAGTTCACTGGCCTATAAAAAAAGACATCCACCGTATGCATGTCATCATAAGGTATTAAAAGAAATCTTTAGTCTGAAGATTTAAAATTTAATAATGTTTAAAATTTATTCAGACTGTTGTATTTTCAAATTGCATATGAAAGCAGTTTGTAGAAATATGCTTATAAATTAATTTAATTAACAGCTATAATAGTTGCACAATGTTTACGCGACTCCCTGAATTATTTGAGGCACAATTAATCACATTAAATATTTTCTTTTTGCAGTTGTTTTCATATATGTTCATATTTACTTCAATTTTGAAAGTTTTTTGAATACAAAAAAATGGCACACATTTTTAATTATTGTTTGTACTTTTACTTTAGAAGTTTTATTAAAATAAATAAGAATTATTTTTAGTTTGGCTTAAAATATATGTCACAAGAAATTAGCTGTTTGCATCTTTAATCAATAAATAGGACACTGTTCATAGTTTATCGTGACAGTAGTAATAGGTTTAGTATTTGCTGCAGATGTGGACTTAATAATTCGAACGAAAAGTGAACTCTTTACTTCCCAAGGAATCGTTCTCAGAGCTTGGCCTCCAATATGTAAATGTCATTAGAAAATTTACTTCTATAACGTGGATGCATAGTGGTACTAGAGTCTAAAAAAAAGGATGAAAGGGCGCAATAAGGGATATCGGAAATGACATCTTGAAAAATGTGAAATTCTTTGTATCTCGCTGGAAAAGATCGGTGCTGCTAGTACAGAGGTTTTTGAACAGTTGAATGCAAGAATCTGTTTCATCATTATAAATAATTAAGAACATTTTTTAAAGTCATTTTATCTTTGGTACGATTTAGCTACCAATAAATAAACACATCTCAAGTTTGAAAATTACTATTTAAGATTTATCCTTAATTTAATTAGTCTTCAAGTTTAAATATAATTAAAACAATTTCATTACAGTTTTACCCGACGTTTCTTCGATTTTTTGTCGACTTTTCACCATGCGAAATGTAAGACATTAAGTTTACAACAGCCCACAACAATCAAGAAAAACATAAGAAATATTAAAAACAAAGTAATATTTATACAATTCAATATACATATGTACACGCAAAGAAAAAATATGGTTGAGGTAACCATAATCTAAGAGCAACATACTATGGTTACACTATATGGTTGCTAACAAAACATAGTATTGTTATATTTGCAACCATATTGTTGTCCAAAGTATAAACATAATTATTTTCAAATATAAACATTAAATGCTGTAAGCATACATCATGTATTATCATATTTACTTCAACTTCTTTTAAATGTTTTGGTTCCCATTTTATTTGTTTTCATGTTTTGCATATTATTTTTGGTTATTTATTTTGTACATAATTTTTTATTTTTTTTCACTTTTTTAACAATAAAAAACTATTTCAAATTTTAGCTACCAGAAAAATTACTAAACTGTCAAGTACTAAAACAAAATATTTTTTAGCGCAAACATTATTCTGTTGCTTTTAACTATACTTTGATTAATGATAATATATTATGGTTAAATATTTTATATTATTTTTAATAAGTTATAAAAATTTGGTTGTGGTTGAAATTTTGTTAAGATAAAACCAACCATGTTCCATTTTTGGTGCACAGTAACCATATAATCGTTAAAAGTTAACAAAAAATGTTTATCGTGACTAAAGTTTTGGTGAAAACAACTATAATTCGTTCTCCGCAACCATACATTGTTACAAAGAACATAATATGGTTAGTGTGACCATATCACAACCATGTTTTTTTTCTGCGTGTATAATGAGATAAAAATATTTATTTAATATAAGAGCATACTCAAGCCTTTATATCTGACAATTTGTTAATGTTTTTTTAGAGTTGTTTTGTTTACTTTGAAAGCTTTGATAGGTTATTTCATACTTACTGAAACGGTTTTCCTTCAAGTCAGATTTACGCTTTCTTTCTTTATTGCCAAAAAATGTACATACAAGAAAGAAATAAAAAGAAATTAACAGCTGTTTAAACATTAATATTACAGAAACAAGCTGACAAGACCAGCGAAAACCTAAAGTAATTACAAAGTAATGTTAATGGACAATTTAATACAAAATCCTAACAAACAACAAACAGCAGTTAATTAAAAATAAAAAAAATGTATAAAGAAAATGAACAAAATTTAGGTAATTACGACGAAACCAAAAAGCAATAAAATTCTTAAATTAAAATTTAAAAAGTGAGAAAAAATACAGCAAATCCCTAAAGGAAACCAAATTTACCAATTTTTTCAATATGTTGACTTTTTTTAATCAAATGTTGCCCCAAAAAAACAGAAATGGTGATGATTTGGTGCTTGGGTTGTTTATTTTTTTCCCTTGGGTTCTTCTCCCCAACCGTTTTATGCAATAAAACCAAACAAGTTTTTGTCACGTAAAGGTCTCCTTACCTTTCTGCACTCATGTGAGGTTTTTGGTCCATTATTATCCAACTCTAGTCTACTAAACGCCAACCAAAACTTATTATTGTTCTGACATACATTTCGAAACAAGAGAAAGCTACAAGTGTGAAAAAAACATATAATGTATGATACCTACGACATATCGCAAATAGATAAGTAGACAGATCCTGATGAAGGTCGTAGTGGTCCAGAAAGTGCAGCATTTCATTCTGCTAGCGTCTAATTTTTCTTGTTTTCTTTGGAAAACGTCTGCATACATTTGTAAAATAAATTTTCTTTCTAAAAAAAAAGATTTTTAGAAATTAAAAATATATGAACTTAAGCCAAAATAATTTCAATTTATTTATAAAATTTAATTTTTATAACAAAACAGTAAAAAATATAGCCTAGACAAATGTAATGAAAGTTCACCTGAATCGCTAGGTTTGTCAACACCAAACTTCGCATAAGTCTACTTAAGATAGTACAAGTTGTTAACGTCATACATTTAACCAACTAATTTAAGAACTAAGAACTCATTTTTTCATTTGCAGTGAGCTTTGAGCAAGAAATAGACTTTTGTTTTCAAAGTCAAGGTCGTTATTGAGACTCGTGTTCACATATTTTGTTTATATAAAATTGTCTAAATTGACAGAATGAGCTTTGAAAAATTTTGTTTTGTTTAAAATAAGCTGATACAAAACTTAACTTCACTGTGTAGTGCAATTACAATGAAAGTACTACACTATTGAAATACAAAAATAAAAGTTTTTATAAATTAGAAATCTTAATTTAAGAAACAAAAAAAATCATTAAATCATATTTTGGTTCAAAAATCATCAAAAATATGATAAAATCATCATTTTGCCAACGCTGCAGACAGGTAAAAATTCAAAAGTTGGTGTTTTGTATTCTATATCGACTATTATCTACACCAACAACAAAATTTTCATATACTCTTTTATTATATATACTATTCCATTCTTCTTCTTCTTCTTTTATTATATATACTATTAAATTCTTCTTCTTTAACAAAGACTTATGATAAAAAACAAAACCTTCCTATTTTGACAACAACAAATTTCTTCTCTAGCTTTTTTGTTTAACTTGAAGTCCTTCCCTTAACAATTTATATTGCTTATTGCTAGGACAGTTACTGTTTCTATGCTCTATTTTCTATAATACATTTCTCATTTTTTTAATATTACGATTGCCTAATAAACAAGGCTAAAGTGTTTATGTACATAAGGGTAGTCAATAAAAATATAAATTGTTTAAGGAGTATGATTGCTGAAATGTTGCTTGTTTTAATAAAAAACTGCTTTATACAAAAAGAAAATATATTATTTTTTTCAGATTTTAAGTTTTTTCCTCCTCATGCAAATTAACTAAATGTTCAAATGCGACCTTTTTATATTATGTCATCGATAAGTATTTTATTGGGTAATGATGACAATCTCTTATGTACGCACAACCATTTTCCCTACATAAGGTTTCTGCCTAACCATCCTGCACTAGCTTCAGAACCAAAATGTCCCAATAAATCTGCGTACTCTTCAGAGTTTTACATTTATTATCGTTCAGATATAAAAAGTTTCTTACCACTTGAGGCAGTTACCCATTTCAGTATCGCTTCATAAATGTTTTAAAAGAACATGTTTGAAATCTTAACATTTAGTTCTTAATTGATCGTTTTCTACGTTTTTAAATATATTAAATATGGTGCTGGCAAAAACTCCTAACTGGTCATCAATATATATTTTTATCTTTTTCAACTTTTTGATAAATAACAAAATTTTTTAAAACGAAATGCTACTTCGTTATTTTCGTTAATGCAAAAATGTTATTCCTTGAAAAATTGTATCAGCGTAACGAAAAATTCACTGTATAGAAATTAATTAACATCAATACTAACATTTCAACTAACAAGTTGTGTTACTGAAATAAATTTATTAAAGGAAGATCTCTATCGTATAGAAGTTCACTGTAGAGAAGTTCAGCTGTACATAATTTCTCTCAGGATTAAAATTATTCAAGCAGAATTTAATAAAGTTTGATTTTATATACATACATACATACACATGTAGCAAAATAACAAAAAAAAAAAAAAAAATACTGTATGTTTAAAAGCAAAAACTATGTAGGTCGAAAAATTCACACATTTGCAAAACGTAAAATGTAAATTTCACCTGTTCAACTTATTCACAATATTTGTTTTCTTCTAATGACATATATATCTTTGCGAACAGTATTTGGTCCATTTGTCATAAATTTATGTATTTCTTCATTTGCTAAATTTGTTGATTCTTTCAAAATGCAACGTTGCAATTTTTTCTCATTTTCATACATGTACGATTTCGTATCATTCTTTAAATCAATGCAAAAATGGAGAACACAACACGAATCATAACAAAAAAAGAGCACAGAAAATATTTTTAAAATGTCAATATTAATAAATTCATTATTCGGAATCTTTTTTATTTTAATTTACTTTAATCGTGCTTAATACCTTCAATATAATATTCTCATGAAATATTTTTTATTAAAAATACAAATTAAAATGTATTACTGCGGGAAAAGCATGTCCAAATGTCCATTTCACTACTGCTTATATAGGTCATCACTGAATTTTGCCAAAATTTTGTATAGAAAACTTGAAAGCCTTATATCAAAAGCCAAATTGATTAAATAAGAAATCAATTAAATCAATAATACAAAAATAAAATAACAACTCAAAAATGTTTTATACAAAAAACACATCAAACATTTACGAATTATTTTTATTTTTTCCTTTATTTTTATACTTAAGGAATCCCATCGAGAACCAATCATATGTCTTTGAAAGATTTAACGAAAAAATAAAAATTGAAAACAATTCTTATTAATAAGATATGTTCACATGCAAATATATCAATATGAAAATTTATTATTCGGAATCTATTTAATTTTATTTCATGATATTCTCATTAAATTTTTTATTTAAAACTACAAATTTAAATGTATTGATTCAATGGAGTTTTCATTTAATCAATTTGGCTTTTGATATAAGACATTCAAGTTTTCTATACAAAATTTGGATAAAATCCACTGATGAGATATATGAGCAGTAGTGAAAAGTAGCTTCACGCTGGAATGACGCTACCCAAATTATCCAGGTTTACAAGGAAATTTAGTCATCAATTAAATATATCGCAAAATTGTGTTCATTCATGATGCAGATTTTTGAACTCGCGATTTTACTAATAAATAAAATTTCTTTTTATGTAGTGAAGCCAATCTGCAAGAAACCCTGCATTATTTGACCTTATAAAATAAGCTGGAGAACGCACTATGGTCTAAAAAGGTGAATTGGACTTCAAGGTTGTGCGAAATGATACCTCTCGATATTTTCATTTGAAGTCACGTGAAGGTACTGTTTGTTGCTGATTAGCAAACAAAAATTGACGCTTTGAAAGCCAATATTGTTTGTTTTATTTTTGACAAACCACTAACAATGCTCTAAAATGTGGAATAATATTAGACGCCAAGGATGCGCTTTTCTAAAAACAGCCGACGAGGCCGTATGCCCGAAATCCTTTTCAAGTTTTATTATCATATTTCAAATGTTGACTTAAATTTAAAACTTAGGGTCTTAAATTCAGGCTTTGCCCCGGATCAGCACTTTGCCGTCAAGAATACACTTACCTGGATATTTCTCATCACGAAAATATTTTTCAGTATAGACGCCAAATTGCGAAAAAACAGGACTACTTAGCAATACTAACTAATATTAAAAATTGAGTAGAACAGAAATCTACACGTATTTAGTTTGATTTTGTTAACTAGGTGCAGATTAATTAAAACCTACTAGACATTAAGGTCAACCACATGGACATAATTTCCTCTGACATTGTGTCGTTTTTCAACACTTAAAAAAAACAACAGCATCGCTTGCTAAAGATTTCCTGCATAGTTGGCCATCGGGCGCACGTATGTTGAAGAGTGTCCAAAATTCAAAAATCATGTTCGCCAAGTTGTGTTTATTGTAAACATCATCTGCATATATAACCAACTAACTTTGTAAATATGAATACGAGGAGTATTAATCTGGTAACATAAAGTCCACACACAAACCAAAATGTTTCTTCGCTATTCTCTCTGTCTTGTACATTTGTTTTTGTTTTGTAATAACCTTCAACTAAATACATTACTTTGTCTGTATTATCCTCTTATAAATATAAATCGATTTTCCATACGATTTTACGTGGCACAAAATTTCACATAGTAAAACTCCAAATTGTACAAAGTAAATTGGTAAAGATTATTAACAATCTTCCTTAAAAATTTTTAATCACGCAGACTTTATGCAATTATATGCCTATACATCTATCATATTAGTTCTTAGCTTAAGTGTGTAGCTGACAACTGGTTGGTCAAGCATATCACCTCCAGCTTTCGTTTGGTTGTAATGATATATAATTTTAGGTTTTTGTTTTCATTATATCATACATTGGCTGAATGGTGTACAGAACTTAAAAGGAGGAGAGCGTATTTATTTAATTCATTTATGGAATATTGTTGTATCATTAAAAAGCAAAAAATCAGAGTGCAATACGGGCTTTTCTCACATCACAAAATTTGTTGGCAAATAAGTTTTGCTTATACGAAGACTAGTTGAATGGCAAGATTGTATAAATTAGAAAATTGTCACATGTAATTGTGTATCCCTTTAGCTGAGGTTTTGATAATGTTAGCACCACGCTCCATCCCAAGTTAAAAGTATGTAGTTATATCTACATATAGTAGTTATATCTACATATAATATAATACGAAGTAAAAGAGTCTAACCTTGATTTTTTTTCTGGCTGTTTTTTTTTTGCTCTTCCTCTGACAGCTCCATATTTCAGGCTTATTAACTTACGAATTCGGAAAGTTCCCAAATTTGTAAGCCATATCTGGCATTAGATAGATTTTTTTTAAATTACTATGAATTGTTGGGTAGAAAAAGACAAATTCTTTAACTTCTTTAAATATGTATATTGTTTATCCACTGAATGTAAAAATTATTTGACAGAAATAAAATGCAATTGAAAATAGTACTTTTACTTTTACTTTAAACTAACCGAGGTACCTTGCGTTGCTCTACCAATATTTAATGGTTTTGCTAATATCTCAATTTCCGATCGTTGCAATTGCCAATTGGTATATGCTTTGACAAATGTGGCTTGCACTTGAACGCAAGACAAGGAAACGAAGCAGATGTACATGCTCGACTTACTCATACAAATATACTAAAAAAGCAAAAAAAAAAAAATGCACTTATACATGCGTTAGTTTAAGACTTGTCGGAATTAAATATAAAAACCTTATTTGTTCTGAACAATAAACTCAGAGAGCCAATATACTGCAAGGCTTTAAAACAACAATTTTGTCATCTCATCGAATTAATACATAAGCAAAGAAAATACCGATTTCAAGTACTTGTTCTGTATGTGTAAGTTGTTTGAGTATATGCATGTATTTATCTATGAATGTTGTTTTCAATATTCTCAGCATGTTTAAACACGCATGTTGGCAATTGTGTTTTGAAAACTTTATTTATATTCATGCACAAACACTTACAATTGTCGTGATAAAAGGCATCTTACAGTAGGATCGCAAAGAAAAAATAATAATAAGTCGAGGATTACATACAACAGTTGGCTTATTTCTTTCTAACTCAAAGTAACAATTCAACAAAAATATACTTTTTAAATCTTTATTCCATTAGTAAGCTTTTAGACAGAAAGTGGCTCTTATACTTAAAAAAAAAAAAATTGGCTTGTTTTGAACTTTTTACTTTTGCCATGAATGGAGGTAAAAGAATTTGGGGTTTCTAAAAAAAACAAATTAAAAATAAGACATCAGCATTTTGTCGAAAACATAAAATATTTATTAAATAAAAATATCGAATTTATTTGGAGAGAATAGCGTATTTCGTTATTAGTTAAAGTAATCAAAGAAGAAAAAAAATGCTTAAAAATCTGATTCCTTAATCGATGCATGGAAGCAGTGATAGCGAAGTTGGTTCAAAGGAAAGTTTACATGCTTGGCATATATCGTAGAGCGCAATAAAATATATTATTAATAAGATGCATTAAAAGAAGTGTGTCTAATAAGTTCTATTAATTATAAAGTATGTGCTTTCCTTTGTGAATTATATACAAAAATCTCTTGCAGACAAAACCAACTTCAAAACTGATTTTACCTGCTGCCTTTATCGGTTAACTAATGGAATAGCCTTTAATTTCAAAATCCAAGTTTTATACTGGCTGTTATAGCGGACTTAGCAGTATAGGCTAAACTAACCGTTTCTCTATAACTGATAATGTATGTTCATATTCATTAAACTACATAAACTATTGGAACATCATTAAATTTATAACATTAAATAATTATACGTGTCATTATAAAGGTCGTGGTAGTCGATATTCCGTCCAATTTTCAAGCGTTTGTCTATAACGGGCTGACAGATAGGTCCATATAAGTCAATTAAAGTTAACTATACGGGCAACCTTTAATTTCTAGATTTATTTTTGTATCACCTTTTGCTATTGAGAGCTTTAGTAATACTAAGATTTTTTAAGTCTTAAAGTGGTGCACTTTACCGCAAAAAATTTTAGAAAAGTAATCGAAAGTGGAATTAAGCATTTTGGAAGAAAGAACTTTTCAACGAGACTAACAACTGAGAATTGATTACAGTAATTATTGCAGAAAATAATTATGATCATTAATACTTATTTTAAGGTATTCTCTTTTAACTTAAAGAATTAGTTCAGTTTCTTTCTTTTTTGCGAACTAATGAAATGTGTTTTGTAAACGGGTAACTAAATATGGTAATTACAAAAATCATTACGGCAAGTACTGGGTGTTGTATGGGCACAACCCTACAAATTAGGAACTGGTTTTAAAATGGGACTTAGTCCTGTGGGTATAAACATAATAAACCAAATAAACCAAACATAAAAGAGAAAACATCTGGTAACACGCAATATTACGGAATACCATTTATACCAAGGCTGACAGAAAACAACAAAATTAAAGAAATAGTAAAAGAGGAGAACATAACAATTGCACATAAACCAAACAAAACAATACAAAATTTATTTACTCAGACCATGAATCAAGAAAACAAGAGACAACAAACTAACGGACCTGCGCAATGCGCAATCTTGTTTTCTTGATTCATGTACTCAGACGAAAACCAAAATTGATAAAAGAGAACAAAGTAATATTGTTTATGAAATTAAATGCAATGGTACTGATAAAGAAGAGTGCGGTAAAGTACACATTGGTGCAACTAAGAGAAAAAAGGAAAACAATCGACCACACTAGCACAACATTGTGTTGATACTGGACATAAGCCTGATTTTGATGAAGTAAGAGTTTTAGATAAAGAGTTAAAAATAAACAAGAGATATACGCTTGAGAGATCGGAAAATGCAATAAACACCAAAGACGATAAGGACAACACCAATGCAAGTTACAATATAGTTTTAGTATAATATAAGATATTGTGATGTTAACAAAAATTGCCTGTTATATTTTATAGTTTATATTATTCAATTTATTAAGTTTGTGTTTTGTTTCTTGTCCACTATACAGCAAATTAATTTTAAATAACAAAAAAGATTATATGTAAGTAAAATTTTTCACACCTTATATTGTCGCTTTTTCCCAATTATGTTTGTAAAAAAATAAAAAACAAAATTCTTTTTATTTTTTATTTTATATGTATGTGGTTGCCAGATTTTTAATAAATTATCCCTGAGGAAGTTGGAAAATACCAACGAAACGTCGGATTAATGTGAAATAAATAATCTTTTATTTACTTAAAAGGAAGGAAATAAATGACCTTGAAAGCCCAAGTATAATTTATATATAATAAATTATAAAAAAATTTAATAATAAACCAACATTTAGGTGAATTGATAACCTCCTGCTTTTTGAAGTCTGTTAAAAATCAAACTAAATGCTTTTAAGCAAATTTAAGAATGGATTAAACGGGAAGATACTCTCTCCATACCGAAGATAACTTACTGCGGAAAATAAAAATTCTATCGCCATTGAAGGTAACATAATTGAAATTACAAATCGTACATTTTTTTATAATAAGTTACTTATTATTGTTAGATAACCGATCACTTTACGGTTTGTGATAGGTTTTGAATGCCTTATTTGGAAATTATAAAAATTATTTTCTTAATATTATTAAAAACAAAAAAAAAAAATAATAATTTTACAAAAACACATATGCGTTATTATAAAAATATTTAACATATGTTCTTATTAACTTTTTGGAACTTTTGTACTTTGAAAAACAAAATAAAGTTATTTTTGTTGGAGGTGATTGCATCACATATTTAGTTTTATTTATGTATGTATATTGTAAAAAAAAGAAAGATACCCTGTCGGAAATTTAGCTAACTCAAAACTAGTTAGTGGTTAGCCACAAATAAGTCATAGGTGACTCAAAAACTGGCTAATTTACCTTGTTAAAAGCTATTCAGTTTTTACACTCGATGTCCTACGAATGAGTCAGTAGTCACTCACTCTGCATCAGTTTTGATCTAGCCATGAGTTAGTTCAAAATTAGTTTGCTGTTTTTTTGTTTTTAATATTGAGAAAGCTTGAAAATGTCTTTTTTTATTAGTTTTAAGGCAATTCTTAATGATTCTTCAGGATTTTCACAACCGTTGGCACGAATTGCATCTTTGGTATGAAAACAAAAATTGATTTCTAAATATACTTAAAAACGTAAGTTTCTACATACCCATTAATGTATCAAAGAGTCTTTTAATAACAGCTTGCCGTGAATGCCGTAAATACAGCTTGCCGTGAATGCCATTGATATTGCATGCGAGAATGACATCTACTGACAAAACATCTTTTAGCGTTTTATGCAATTGAAAAAAATGTATTTACATTAATTGTTAATAATAGAATATTCAAAACTTCATCTAGCTCCCTAGGACTACGAGCAAATTCTTTGGGCACAAACTTTTTCAAGGAAATTAAATGTTTAGATATTTGCGCTTTATTTTCCTTTTTTGGTTACGCCGAGGTCAACAAGATGCATCGCATCCAGGAGTACTTGAGTTACCATTTTAATATTAATTTTTTCAAAGAAAGTTTTATTTTCATAAAACTGCTTCTGGTGATGCTTAAAATATCTTCTGGACGTAAAGTCGTGGTCAGTGGTTGTTTGAGATGACTTCGTGACATACGTAATAATTTTGTTAATTTTTTCCCCATTTGCCAACATTTGCTGCAACCATGAAAGGATGTATGACCTGCAATACCACAAACAAAAGCCTTCGCGGGGGTTTCGCAAATAATTGCCCTTAAACGAATAGGAATTGTTTTGTTTTCAATGAACAATCCACTTTCAAACATTTTTAATTGATTCACGACTTCATCAAAAAAAACTATCTATATGTTGTGGCTTTTTTTTCCTAAATAGAAACCGATATACTGGGTACATAAACGATCTTCATCAACACGGGCCATAATTGGGTACTCGAACTTTTAAATAATGACAAACCATCGACATTTAAATCTACAAAAATCTCATCGCAATTTTTTTAACATTCTGAGACTCTGTTTAATTGATTTCTAAGTCCAAAATGACAATATATCCCAGGAGAAACCTCTTTCAAAGAAAGGAGTTTATTTTTAGGTGCATAGAACTTTGCACTTTTCGGTACTCTTTCAAGTTTTCTTCTCTTAAAATATATAGGAACTTCAAAACATGCACGGTTTGGCCAGTTTCTATAACACCAAGCGCCTAATTTTTCACTTAAGGTTTTTGTTTTGTTTTTTAACATTACATTTTCATCACTTATTTTATTAGCCTCTACCACTGATTCTTTTTCTCTTTCTGTCTTTCACAACTTTAACTTTAGTGAAAACACATGAGTTATTGATAACTTAAAAAGCAAATGTAACTTTTCAGATATTTTTACCCAAGTACACATACACGTTTTCAAAATTTTCGCAGTAGCTAATTTGGAGTTTTTAATTACATACCTAGATACTTTTTGTTAATTGTCGAATTATTAACACGATATTTTAAGCAAAATACAAAAAGCTAGACCCATGACGAAATATAAAATATACGCATAATTTTTTTTATTTGGTGTTTAGCATTTAGCGCTTACGGCGAAAATCAATGAATTCGCGATCAGCGTTGCCGCCTTGGTCTAATCGGACCAAACTTGGTAGTTTTTCGTTTTTAAAAAACAGTTTGGTAGTTTGGTTGGTTTGTTGAATTTTTTTTAATTTTTGGTAGGTTTTCCACCTGTAGCCATTTTTTAGCATAGTAAATTTTTCATCTTAAAAATTCAGAACATAAAATAAAAAAATGTAACCTTTAATAAAATAAACAATAACTTTGATAGTGTTACCACTATTTTCAAAAACTGTTTTGGGTGTACTAAAAAACATCTCTTGCATAGAGATGATTAAAGCTATAACCATCTCTGGTTTAAGAAACGCGAACTATTTTATGAAATTGAAATTAACAATATTTTTAAGTGAAGGTTTATTTTCAAGTGTATGTATTAAAAAATTAATAGACAAAATGGAAAAGTAATTAAACTTTATTAATTGTAAATATGTATCTATTAATTACATAAATATTTACTAATATTGCATGTATTTTTTTTTTTCAGATTTTTATTAAAAACTCCAAAATTAAATGAAAATAATATAATAATATAATTTCAGAAACGACATTCCATCAACGAGGTAGAACCACTCTTAAAATTTTTGTTTTAAAACATTTTTAAATAATATAATACTTTTAGTGAACATTGTAAAGAAACAGTCAAAAGAAAAATTAGAACCGAATGGTTGAGCGAATTTGATTGGCTCCAGGAAAGGGATGGGTGTTAATTCTGCATAGTATGCTCTAAAACTATTTTGAAACCAATGAATTATATGTCATATTTTTTGTATTTTAAATTCCTTTTGTTTTTTTATCTGTATACATTTTGTATACACATACATACATCCGTTATTTTAAATGAAATATTGCTTTTATGTTGTTATTTTATGTATATTTTTATGTTTTTTATAAAAACTGGAATTTTTTATTATATTACTATATAAGCCAAAATAAAAATTTTGATTTTATTGAAGAATTGCATTTTAAAATTTTTGGTAGGCTGTTAACGATTTTGGTAGGATTTTTGAAAATTATTGGTAGGAAGTAAATTTCTTGTGTGGCAACGCTGTTCGCGATCGAGACCACGTGTATTATTTCGCCATGGCAAGGCCTATTAAATGGTTAATTTAAAAAAATTTAAAAACAAATTTAGGAATTTTTATATAATAAATTTTTAAATATTAACATGGTAAATATTTAAATGCGTACAAAGCAGATTGATAATAATAAATTATAAATTTTTTTGTTATTGAAATTATATATCAATTATTAAAAAAATTTTTAATTCTATTTGTCTTAAAATTTTCTGAAAATTATTAGTATCACTGTGAAAACCCTCGAAAGTATTTTTTTCTTATCAGTCGTGCATCAGTGTGTGTATTGAATCACTCCGCATCAGTTTTGTGCTACCCATGAGTTAGTTCAAAATTAGTTAGCCATAAGTTAACCTTATTATGAGTTAGCTCAAAATAATCCGACAGGGTAGAGATCGTTGCCTGCAATGTAAAAAGCCCTAACAAAAAAATTTAAATGTCGCTCATAGCTTTATGCTTTTTTTGGCTAAATTAATGGGTCAAATTGAGATCATGGGATCTGATGTTACCATTATTAGTTTCAGTTATAATTAAAAAACCGAGAAAAATCGCTTGTATTTCTCGCGTTCGTCGGCTCTTGTTGTATGACAAAAATCCATAATTGAACACCTAAAAGTACTACGTATTTTTCAATATTTTACTGACAGGTTCAAATGAATGGGCGCATATTTCGAAACGTTCAAGATAACTAACAGAAAAATCAAATAATTAAAAAAGCGCAGTTTCCTTATTTCTTTTTAATTGTCCACGCAGCTTTATTAGTGCTTATTACGTTGCTACTTCAATCATAAATTAACCTTTTGTTTATTACTTTTTTTTTAATTCTAAGAATCATAAAAAAGTCATCAACTTTTTTCCAAAGAATTTTGTGCATATCTCGAGCAAACTTTTTAAATTCATTCCTTTACTTAATAGTGAATAAAAGCGAAACGTGTTCATCAATTTTCATTATTAACCGACTTAAAAAAAAAAGAAGGAAGTTATGTTTGTGCCTGCAGTCATTTCTGAACCGATTTCGAAAATTTTTGGTAATATGATAGATTATGCTTACAGCTTGGTCCCGTTTTAAAAACAGTTCATAGTCTTAAAAATTAAAGGATGTCCCCATACAACATACATAATTTCAGCGTGTATTATGAACTTTAAAGGGCACTTCTGTAAAATTTAATATGATTGCTTGTGACTATAGCTCCCAATAACAAAAAGTTATACAAAAATGAATCTGAAAATTAAAGGGTGCCCCCATAATTGATGTAAATTTACTTATATGGGCCTATATTCTGAACCATTATAGACAAACGCTTGCAAATTGGACAGCATGTCGAATGGTATGGCCGCTACAGTAACAAGCATTAAAAATTATAAATTAAAGGGTGCGCCAATAGTTCGTTCATTTTGATGTATATGACCATACTTTTGAACAGTTGTAGACAGACGCTTGATATTTACAACGAACCTATATTGATAAGTCTGCTATAACAACAAGTATAAAATTTGGATTTTGAATCTAAAGGGTATTCCATACTCTTGAACCGTTATGGGCATACAAATGAAATTTGTTTTCAAGTCGGTTTTTTTGCTAGAATTGTTTATGTCTCATTTTGTTCATATCGCTGCAGGAGATCGAACTAGTATCAAACAAGTATTGTACTAGTACAAAAATCACCAGTACTAGTTCCCAACTGTAAACTTTCCTATACCATCTTAATGCTCAAATTAACATTGAGTGTGTTAGGAAAATTACTAGTACCATTAGTTCTAGATGGATACTAGGCAGATACTAGTACTATTAGTACTAGATGAGTACTAGTATAATTGATTCTAGGTAGATACTAGTACAATTAGTTCTTCATGAAAAACTGGTATTATCGGTTTTAAACTAGTACAATAGATTCAAGGTGGATGTCAGTGCCCTTTCTTCTAGTCGGATACTATTAGTTCTGCATTAGGAACTGGTTTATAGCAAATAATTTTCTATGCAATTTGCTCTTGAAGCAATTTCCGGGATTTCCACTAGCAATTTTGTGCAACTTGAATTACGTTTGTTACTCCACCATATACCAAAATCCTTTAATTTAAGAAATGTGTATTATTTGATACTTCACCATAAACTGAACAATTAACTTTCTGCATTTTAAGAAGAAAATTCCACAATATTATTGATTTCCATAATTTCAACTACATGCAGATATTAAAGATTGTGTTACTTCACTCAACGTCGAAAAATTCCTTCAGTATTTTAATAAAAGATCGCTAGTTTTACATTTGAACATCAATCTTAAACAAAAAACATGTTCTAAAAATTGTAAAATTATTTTTTTATTATATATAAATGTTTTTTTGACCTTTTTAAATAATTTAAATAAAAACTTTGTTATTTATAAACTGACCTAGTGCTTAAAAAATTAGAAAAGAAAATTATTTTTTAATTTAATTTAATTTCCCATAGAGACATTCATCCTCATTCTGTTTCGTGTGGACAACATCCTCGTCAATTTGGAGGCAACTTCACTTCAACACAACATCAATACATATTTGATATTCCCTAACATTTTAATGTCGATATTGCTGTTTATCGATAATGTCAATAAGAAATAACACACATATCTAATATTTGATTCAGTTTATTTATTTGTTTACTATTTTTAATTGTGTTAAATTAATTTTTGTGAAAATTTGAAAAATTTACTTTCCTTCCGACACTGTTTGATGATGAAAGTAAAAAAATGGTGCAAAGGACACATCTTAGGCAGAAATCAAAGAGTAAGTGATAAATTCAAAGTTATACATTTCAAACTAGTGTCTTGTTTCTTCACTTAAGGTTCAAAAGCTATATCCGGCTGAATAAACAACTATCAAATGCAAATAGACCTATTGGAGGAACATACCCATACCCTTGACTTGCCTTTGTCATACTTTCTTCAAAGGCTGCTTAAATATACCGTTTTTAATAGCTTCCCAGCAAAAATTTAGACATTACTTTAAAAAGTACTTACCATATAATGACTTACTTTTGTGATTGCCATATTTTGTTACTCGCTTACAAAACACATTACATTAGTTGCCAAAAAAAGGAAGTAGAAGTGGAAGTAGTTCTTTATTTTTATATACATATTTTTTTTTTTAATTTTCTTGTTTGTACACGACACCAAAATCGCAGACGATAATATTAACGGCAATTCGAGACAATATCAACGGGACATTTCCTTACAAAATATCAAATTCATATTGCCGGTCATCGATAAATGGCAACATTGACAACGAGAATTCCGATTAAAGAAAAACGATTAAATTTGGCGTCGCCTTATATTGGCATCAGAATAAGGGTGATTGTTTTGACGTTTATAATCCTAACAGACACTTGAAAGAGAATAAAAAATTTAATAATAATTACAAGTTTTGCTCTTTGCATTTATTTGATTTCTTTTGAACCATAACAGCCAAAATTTAGATATTTTCAAAAATTAGGTAAAACAATATACGCTGCTTATAAAGTATTCCCATCTCAAATGTGAAATGATGTTCGACAATAGAGGTACAACACACACTGCTGGCAGTACAGCTACTACTGCTGGTCGTTTATGTACTTAGCAGCATTTTCTTACAGCTCAAAATTTAAAGTCATTTTTGCGCACCCAACGACAATGGCATATATACGAATATAAGCTAACAGTGCACAGTGGGGCAGTATCAAAATATTTTAGAAATAACTCAGTCGTCTCAAATTTGGGAGCCTCGCACCTGCAAATTTTTCTAATGATTGGCATTTTCTCAATTCAATACTGAATTTTTTGTCTTTCCTATCAAAAAATTATGAAAGGATTTACTTTATCTTTTAGACAAACATCATGACATGACAGGTTGTTTTATAGATAATAATACATTTTTAAAAAATTAAAAAAAATACTAAAAATCGTAAAAGCTCTTTTTAATCTAAAGTTTTTAATAATGGAATTTTTTACACGCGAAAATCATTTTTTTATTTTCCATAAAATTAATTTATAAAACTCAGATACCTATTTGATTCTAATAATAAAGAACACATAGACTTCCACGTAAGAATGATATTTTGGTATATCTTATTAGAAAATTTCATCATCTATATTTATGCCCATACAAAAATGAAATATTAGAAGAAAATTTAAATATTTTTTGCAGATCTTTGGCCCTTTTAAACTAAACACACCAAAATGCCAACCCTTAAAAGTGGATAATACCCAGCTACAAAACTTAAGCTTAGACACTTCTCTGCCGTTCACAAATAGCTCAGTTATTTCCAAAATATTTCGGTTCTGCTTAACTGTGCAGGGACATATTTTTGCCTCAAGGCTTTCGGTTGCACCACTGGTTTGAAACTTTTAGAGTATTCATTTCCCATAAAGTATTTAAATTCTTGATCCTTATACATGGCCAAGTCGATTAAACAACGTCCGTCTGTCTATCGGGTTCAAGTCAGCTTCGCCACCTTGCCAAATGAACTACAGACAATTTATGACCACCACTCAGTCATAATTTCGAAAGAAATTTAACACAATTTATGTCAACTCAATTAGAATCAAAACTACTATATTCATTAACCATTTTATGCTCTACAAAATGATAACATGTATAAAGTAAATACCACAGGGAAAAACTCAACACGAAATTTGGGTTGGAAACAAAGATATTAATTTTTAACCGCATTTTAAACTTTAAACCTTTTTAGTGCAAGTTTCCTGTGGGTAAACGTAAGGGTCGAGATTTTTTAATTCTCTAAAAAAACACTGTTGGCGGGCTTGGTTCTTTATAACTATTTAATCAAAATCGCTTTCAATATTAACCAACATTTTCGTTTGACGAATGGTGCCATGCGTAGCAGAAATCAATTAAGATTTCTTTTCTGAAATATGTGTAGTTCTTCATTCATTTATATTTTGTTTTCTAAAATAAATATAGTACATTGAAGCCCACTTAGGAAACGAATTCCGTAAAGGTTTTTTACAGCCCGGTCCATTAGTCTCCATGTCTTTCGTTACATTTCGCTTTGTTAGCAATATAGTTCGTGCGAAACACAAAAGCTAATTTAAAATATTAGCAGTAATGTTGTAAATCGGTCATTTGAAAATAATTTTTCTTCACAAAATTATATATACAACGACTTATTAACTAAAGCCTGGCTGAATAGTTCAATTTAAATATATTTACTCTACACATTCACATATTTAACTAACATTTTCATACATTCATTATTTTTAAGTGCCAAAACACGTGTTAACAGATATCTCGAGGTGGTAGTCATTGGAAAATAAATTATTTTCATATATAATGTGTCTGCAATAACATATAATTTTACTCCTGCACAATAAAAATAATAAAAAACAGAAAAAAAGCAAGTAATCAAAGTTATGACAAAGCAATGCGGAATAGAAAAAAGCAACAAACAGCAAAAAGATAAAAAAGTTCTAAAAAGCAAAAAAAGAATAAAAGAAAATAATTTAATTTGACAGCAACAGTTAAATAATCGTTTTTACAAATGTTTTTTGGTTTTGCATAAAATATGTCATTTAGTGCACTTAATACATAAAATTGTTTTTTCTTCGTTTTTTTAAGAACACGCGCCCAAATAATATAAAAATTGAAATTGCTCTGTTATGACTAATAAAAACGCGGACATAAGATTTGTGTTTATAATGGAAATAAAATTTATACAAAAGATGTAAAATTAATTTATTACGCTGAGACCACCAATGCTACACGTAAAGTGTAATTGCAAAACGGAATATTTGAAATATAAATTTATTTGCTTATGTAAAATTATAATAAAAATTATTGTTTTATATTTTACAATTTGATTTTAAAATTTTAAATCTTTTAGTCAGCGTCAGTGCCGAATGATGTATGTATAAATGTAAATATGTACATATATTAATTACATAAAGATTAATTTATAAAACAATAATTTTTAAATAAAAGAGCAAAATGGGAATCATATGCCACAATTCTCAAGTTTATTAGAAAACAAAAAATAATTTATTTTAGTAAAATATAATCACATTACAAATCAAATTGATTGAGCTTGCATTGCACATTAGGCTAAAATCAAGACTTTTTGAAACAACCTTTCCCTAGTGGTTGGGCGAATGTATTTAAAATTTAACATGAGCATAGCAATGCTAGAGAAAAATAACTAGTTTTCATTTAGTCTGAGTACTCTGGTATTTAAGCCAGAAAATTAGTATGCTGAGGATTACGGAGCATGGATATGTTTTAATCCTCTTCAGTTTAATATTAACCAATAGCAGGCTTAGATCTCTGTGAATTTTCAACATGCTACAATCATTCGTTAATGGCATTGCTAATGAATTCTTTAACACAATATCGTTTAGAGAATCTTTGTAAACAGAAAGAGTTTTCAATGCTATTTGAAGGTAGAGCTTCTCAATTTGAGATATTAAGTCTCTGTCAAATGCTTAAGAATAATCGGTAAAAAGTGTAAAAGTATATTGTGTTCCCTCAAGGTAATTTTTACTTTACACTACTTAATTTGAATACATATTGATACGATAATTTTATTTTTTTGTCCAGAATTAAGGTCTGCTTATTTATAAACGAGTAATTATTTTCATATACTTAGGTCGTCTTCTTTACAGTGACTAATTTAAAAGTTTGGAATTAGTTTTTTATTTTGTAGAAAAGTTATATAAAGCAGTTTTAGAAACCATCTTATAAGATTCATTATTCTATATATTAGTATGATAAACCTTCGTATACATTAAAAAAGCTAACATCAGATTCGAAATCAACGACCTTAAAAAATCCTGTCTAACATTTTTTAAGCGAACTCAGTCAATTTTGTAAATATTGTCCGCCATATTGGATCCGCCATATCAAATTTTTAAAAAATATCATCAAATTCGTAATCAGAGGCCATAAAAACGTTGTGG
This sequence comes from Gymnosoma rotundatum, assembly GCA_916610165.2. NCBI lineage: Eukaryota > Metazoa > Arthropoda > Insecta > Diptera > Tachinidae > Gymnosoma > Gymnosoma rotundatum. Next base: position 58,991,136 of record OU744340.1, on the reverse strand, counting down.
TGCCAAGTTTTATTAAAATTTAATTAATCCATATGAAGTACCGTATTTTGTAGCAATTAAAAGATGATTAATCAAAATTATAAAACTATACATTAAAAAACCGGGACACATATCATCTTTTGCATGTGTAATTAAATAAAAAGTAAAAATAACAAGAAAAGTTTTATGGAAAGAAATATCGCATGCGACATGTTACGTGCGACAGATTTTTTATTCTTAATATTATTATTATTTTATATTTATTAGCTTAATAAACATGGAATTTTGCTTAACTTTTTAAAGTCAAAGTATACGTAAAATTTGTATTAATAAAACGTGTTTAAAATTAAAAACCTTATAATAAGTAGTTAGATTGAATCATTATTTTTATCAGATTAGACATTTGTCTTTTTAGTCGATGTAATTCTGTGCCAACATGCCATAAATCTAAAGAAAAACTAAAACTAAAAACTTAAAATTTATTTCTAATTTCCATTAAAAAGTAGAGACTGTCATCACCTAACGCATATTTTACTTATGTATGTAACTGTTGAAATGTAGCTACATTTCCTTGTTTGTGTATTAATCAAAAAAAGGAAATCCTAACAAATGTTTTTTTGTCTATAACAAAAAAGTACTTATTTACATTAAAGTACGAGTTAAACGCTTTTGGTTGACACGCAACCACAACAAAGCCCCACAATATATATATGTGTAACGCATTTATGATACACACACATTTTATTAGTTACATTGGACATGCCTCTATATTGATATGCTAAAATTATTATACCAGACATCACAAGGCTCTTTTTAAATAAATCAAAAGATACATCTTTACTAGAGATTAAGATCGTAAAACCATTTTAGCTGTATTTTGTTCCCGCGTTTTGGTGGTTTCAAAAAAAGAAGATAAGTACAAAATTTTTGGTTTACTTTAGTCTAAAACTCCCAAAAAATTTTGAATAAAAAAAGTTGAAAATAAGATAAATAAAGGCGCTGCTCTTATTATCAGCCATTTTTTCAAAACTCATTTTTTGGTTATTGTATGAAGGTGGGAAAAAAATAAAACTATCTTTGATTTTTTGCTAAATCAGCGCACAGTGGCGCCCGTAGAGCAAACGAGGTTGCAAAAACCAAAATTTTTATGAGCGCCCACGAAGTTTTGAATAAACCCATGTTATAGGAAACTTTTCAACGATTTCAAATATGCCACTCTTAATAATATCACATTTTTAGTTTAGAAGATATAACCGTTCAAAGGTGAACGACTTTCGTTTTTCAAAAAAACACACAATTTTTAGTCAATTTGTTGCTATTTCAGGTATAATATCACGAAAAATAGGTAACGAATCGCCATAATTATTAATTGTATTGATTGATGTATTTATTAAAAGTATAATGATAAAAAAAAATTACCTGTTTGCTTTGTGTTTCTCCTGGTAAATCACTATTTAAAAACTAACCGTTTTTTCACTATTTTTCAACTTTGATGGAAAATAAAAAAAATCTATGTTTTTCTATATTTGCCATATTTGCAAAACCTGTTCTTTGATTATTTCTTTACATAATTCAAAAGGTTTTATATGCCCGTACGTGCCCGTTTGGCTTCTAGAGGTAAAAAAGATTAAAAACACATGGTTGCAGAAATTGTATGGCGTCCATCCCTTATATGTTTTGACTGACAGTAGTTTTTTTTTTAATAGTAAAGTTTTGTTTAAATTTTTTTAGTAGTAAATTTTAAGGCAAGGTAGCATAAGCATATATATTGCAAAATAAGCACAATGCCTGGATTAGTCTACGACTCAAAGTTGGCGCAACAATTACTCAAACCATTAAAGAATTTAAGTACTGAAAACATGGCGTTGAACAATTTAAAATTATTTGAACTGTTTAGAAAGTCAACCACACCAAAGTTTTTCACGGAAGCTGCTTTAAAAGAACTTGATAGCTTTTACGGAAATATTGAGAGAAGCGAAATTATAAAAAATAATTTTTATCTGATATATGCAAATATTAAGGCAAATGGGTGAAATCTAATCGAACTATTCAGAACTTCAACTCCAAATACGAGGACTATAATGGCAGTAGATAAACCCACCACATCATTCAAAGGAGCAAAAGGAAGGCCAAAAAAAGTATTGAGGAGTGTTCAATTTTCACAAGAAAGAGGAAACGTGCCGATGCCACCAATGACTTGACCACGAAGCATTTATCGGACGCGCTAGCTATTAAATATACAAAGGATAGTGAAAGAGTTAGGTCTCAGATAACCAAATCTGTTGCTGATGCAAGCCCGCTGCAACTAAAAAGGATTAAGGAAAGCATTCCCACGCCCACAAACGCACACATTAAAAAGTATGGTTCCGAAGAAGCCTTGGCCTTGTTTATGGACTTAGAACTTTCCAAAGAGAAATATGAGAAACAACGGGCATCTTTAACGCGACACGGCGCTGACGTTTTACCCGGATACAAGCATATTACGCGAGCCAAAATAAATTCCGACCACTGCATACGGAGTTTACGGAAGTCTCTGCGAAAGCCAATCTGCAGGATCTCATGGGCCATACAGTGAAACGGTTGTTGGAGAGTCTTCCTGAAAATGAGGTGAAAATTCTTCCTGAGAAGTTGACATTGATCAGCAAATGGGGCTGCGATGGATCATCCGGACAAAGCGTTTAAAAAGCAAAGCATATCTTCTGATGACGCTACAATATCGGACGGAAATATGTTTATGGCATCTGTTGTTCCTTTGCGGCTAAAATCTGATGTTTCCCTACACTGGAGAAATCCACGTCCGTCATCAGTGCATTATTGCCGACCAATAATGTTTCAGTTTGCAAGGGAATCCGCAGAACTCATAAGGACCACGGTGAAGGACATTGAAGAACAAATAAGCAAGATTAAGCCTACAAAGCTGCAAATTGGAGAAGGAAAATATATTGAATGCCATTACGAGTTCCACCTGACCATGGTTGACGGAAAAGTCGTAAACGAACTGACAGGAACAAAATCAACAATGTCATGCCCGATTTGCAAAAAGAGTCAGAAGAACTTTGGTAATTTAAACGATTCAACAAATGAAGAGAATTACGAATATGGAATGTCACCATTGCACGCAAGGATTAGGTATATGGAGTTCTTGCTAAAACTGGCGTATACCCTACCACAAGAGGAGGAAAACTTCGATGAAAATACATCAATAAAGGATAAGGAAAAGATCAGAAAGAAAGAAGAAAATACAGGATGCTTTTTTTAAACAAGTTGGACTAAAAGTAGACTGTCCCAAGCACGGATATGGTAACTCAAACGATGGAAACACTTCTAGGAGATTTTTTGAAAATGATGAGGCAGTAATTAAAATCACTGGAATTGACAATCAAATCGTGAAAAGATTTGTAACGATCTTGGATGTTTTAAACTGCAATGATAATGTCAATTCTACAAAATATGGAGAATATGCGTCGAAAATTGCATCTCTTTTAGCAGAAATGTATCCACAGAAGAAGTTGACCCCGACCGTCCATAAAATATTTGCGCATGGCAAAGATATAATTGAGTTCCAGTCTTTGCCAATTGGAGAGCTTTCTGAAGAAGCACAGGAGTCTCTTAACAAATTTTTTAAAAAATATAGATTGCAGAACACATTCAAAACATCAAGGGTAAGGCAAAATGAGGACCTCTTCAACATGTTGGCAGCATCTTCCGATCCACTTATTTCTTCTCTGCGGCATGTGAAGTCACGAAAAGAGTTGGAAAATAATTATAGTTTAGAAATGCTTAGTCTTTTAGATATACCTTCTCTTACGATTTGTGATGAATACTTTACAGAAAATTGAAAAAATTAATTTAAAAAAAATTATTTTTTTTTAATTTGTTGGGTAATAATTTAAAACATAAAACCCTAAAGAAAAAAAATAAAAACTATTTAAAAATGTAAAAAAAAAATTTTTTAGTTACCATAAAATTGATTTTTTTACTAATTTTAACTTTGGTAACCCATAAGTAGGCCCCTACAAAGCGTAGCCCCCTCTCCAAACGCTCATTTCATAGGCTGAACAGTAATCTATCATATGCTGTTTAAACTTTTTAATTATCTTATTCGGTTCAAAATATATGATTTTTGCAACGTAAAAACTCAAATGGCGCCACTGTGCAGCGGTTGCCAGAGTGCAAAGGAACAAAAGCTTTAAGTTGTGTGAATTCAAGCCAAATTAAAATTATTCTTTATATTTTATTCGAAATATGTTACGATTAATATTTTTTTAAAATTAAAAATGATAATAGTTTTTATTAATTGACAATATTGGGCGTGGCATCCTTTTAAATTTTTAGTCGTCAACTATCTCAATAAAGTGCTGCGCCCTTTACGCTAAAATGTTAGGAATATATTAAAAAATGGTATTTTATTTTATATCTTGAAACTCATAAAACTAATTGTCCATGTTAATGGACACTTATTTTATAAATCATTATAAATTTGTATGAATTAATATTTATTTTTATATCTTAACATAATTAATGTTAGTTAAAGCACTGCAATGCCACAAAATGTTGCCTTATGAAAGAACTTTGTCAGCACTAAATTATAAAGGTGAATTTTAAATAGAACGGTTTTCTTCCAAAACCGAAGTTTCTTATTAAGCTAAAAAATCTTAATTAGTCACTTGTCTCTAAACCTTTTTGAAATCAACGTGAATTTTACTTACCGAAATTAATTAACCTACAAATTATATAACAACTATATAACAACTTTCCTTTCAACCGTATTGAAACCCTTGGATTTATACTTACCATAATTATAAGTCAACCTGAAATTAATAAACCTAAGAAACCTGAAGAAAAGAAAATAAAGTTGCATCCTATTTTTTTTATCATCATCATCATCTTAAGTGCAATACAAAAAGGTGAGCAAATTGTTCCTAACCCTCGTCTGCATTAAAATCACCTTTTATTAATCCCTTATTTCTTTGCATGCCAATTAACAATTACAATCACTTTAATGAGTGACTGTAATTGCAAAGCAATCAAAGAGGTGTCTCTTATACTTACCTTAGCTGCTGTATTGTATCAACCCTAAAGAGAAAAATTAATACAAACCCACTTGTATTCACTAATTTTATAATATATTATGTGCAAAGCAAAAGGAAAATAAATTAAACAAAAGTTTAAAGTTTAAGTAATCAAATAATATTTTGATCGCTTTATTATTTACCACACAATCTATTAATATATGTATGTAGGTCGCAGAAAAAATGGAAATCAGATTTTTAGTAAGCACTCAACTAATTATATTTTCGCTTAAGGAAGATTTCGCTGCAATTTTAACATATTAATAATTGACAATAATATATTGGCATATAATTTAAACGCGCATTGTTGGTTAAGTTTTGCAGGCAGCTTTTTGTTACACAGTCAACTTGTATCAACTTTGTGTTACTTGCAGGGTAAAAAAGAGGAGAAGGCAACTTGAAAAAAAGAAACTATAAGTTGAAGACTTAGTTATAATTAACTTAAGCGATAGATGAAGAGAAAAAAACTAGCAAGCAAAAACCAGCTGGCAGGAAATGGGGTGTTGATTAGAGAATCCCACGCAACTTATCCTTCCTAATGATGAAACATCAGATAGGATCCAAAAATACGGTTGCACATAGTGCCTAAGTCGTTTGCATTCTAGCGCGGCGGATAGGCAGAGGAAGTGTTTAATCTTATCGACCGGGAAACTTATCCTCCACGTTTAGTTTTCAAACAGGCAGTGCCCAGTTATTGCAGCCTCCTTCTTTCGATCTAATGAGAGTCAGATTTTCCTAGCAGTAGAATAAGCCCATCTGATCTGGGCAAGACAATAAAAAGTAGCGTTAATACGCTACGCCCGCAAGAAGATAGGGGGATGCCAAAAAAGTATTTGTGGCACCATCATGAAACATACCATTTTTCTTTTGCCAGTTCATCTACAGGTAGACCCATTTGTCCTCACCTATTAAGAGTGACAACGTCATTCATTCAAGGACGTCTGGCATCTAGAGACAAAAATTAGTTTGATAAATACAACTTTGATGGATATGATTGCGGTACAAAAACAGATTCAATATTACATATTCTATCGTAGCCTCTTTAAAAGCAAATATTTCTGTCTTTAGGACACTTCAGTAAACCACCATTGTAGGCAGCACCCTCTCTAACTTAAGGATATTTGCCAGATTGGCCGGGAACTTCATACAATAAGATCGACCTAATAACCGTCTTGTGCAGCCAATTCACACTCCTTGGTCTTTCCAAGTTTTGCCAATTGCTTTCCTCCCTAGTAGCCCTAGACAGAATATTCAATCTGCAAGACGGATATTTTACTATTGATACACTATTACTATAACACACTATTAAATAGAGTAGGTGATGCCGCTAAAGAAAATACAAGTTCGGTTTTATTTGGATTAAAGCTTAAACCGCTCTGTTTCCTCAAATGCACAGCAGCCAATGCCACCGCTGCGTAGTCTTTCAGGCGACAGTTGTAAAACACATAGAGTTCAGTTCCACAATAATAATGCTGCGTACTTCGTACTTTTTACAATCTTTCTTGATCCAGAAATACTTACATTCATTTCATACGTTTATATTTAATAGCGGTATTTTAATATTAGGAGCAGAAATAAATCCATAAATTTGAGCATTCTTATTTACTTTTTTAATTTTGAAGTTGGTATTTAAAAATGTTATTATAAGAGTAATATTTTTTAAGCTTCGTTGAAGGAAATAATTTTAATGAAACACTGTAAAAAATTATTTTTATTGTCTGTAGTTTAGAACATCAATTCATTATGCTGGTTATAAAGCATTGATTTTACTTATGCAACGGGCAAATATTAACTAAAACCTCAGTCTTACGACAGCTAGCGGTGTAGTCGGTTGTGTTTAATAAAAAGCGCTCTTAAAAGAAATTGAAATAAATTGTCTCCTGAATACCTTTATATACACGTACATTTAGTCAATTTTTCCTCTTCCCTCTTTAATTTTGTTTTTTGCATATTATACGTGTCGCGAAAACTAAAAAGAAAAATATACATATTTTTGTACTCGTAATATGAACAGTGCCCTAACTCCGGGTGGGGGCAGCACGTATGATGCTTCCCCACTTAGAAAACAAATTAATAAAGGGAAATATACAACCCAAAATGACTTTCCCGCTTTGAGGTTTTCTCCAATTAACAACAAAGACAACCCGAAATTCGTCATAATGAACTCTGAAAAACCATTGAACACATTAAACATTTTTTATTTTTCAAAGCTCTCAACGGTTTAATATTAGAAAGTCATCAAAAAATGACAAAATTTATAAGAGATGGAAACCTTCTAATTCTTACTACTACCAAAAGGCAAGCCGAATTACTAATTGAAACGAAAAAATTGTCTAATATCTTTGATATCACTGGCTGTTATCATGATAAACTAAACACCGTCAAAGGAGTAGTCTACTGTCCAGAACTAAAAAATCTAACGGAGGCAGAAATAGTCACCGGATTGTCAGATCAACATGTTACTGAAAACTCTCCACTGCATATGTTATCTTTCGATTTATATACTCTTCCAAATGAAATTAAAATAGGTTTCCAAAATGCCAAAGTTAATTACTACATACCGAAACCAATGCAATGTAAATCATGCTACCGTATTGGACATACCAAAAAAAGATGTAAGGGTGTCCCCATGTGCAACACATGCTCAACGCCCCTGCACAACGAAGAAGTAAAATGCAAATCAATAAAATGCATAAACTGTAATTATGAACACAAATCAACAAACAAACAATGCCCAACATATTTAAAAAAACAAGAAATAATAATACATTCAACTGTTAATAGAACATCAATTGCAGAAGCAACAAAACACGTAAACGAAACTTACTCTCAAGACCACTTTACAAAAAATATTCCAGTTGAACGTTAACCAACAACTTCAGAAATAAATAATATACAAGGTCAAAAAACAAAAATCAAAACAATTATTGAATAGGAATTAAACGAATCGCAAACCATAAACATTGAAAAACAAATTTAAAAAACACACAACAAAATCCTCTTGACAAACCAACAACTAGTTCATCTCTTTTTAATTCCAGCTCTTCACGTAAGCTAAACTCAAACGTAAATAACAACAACATACCAGCAGAACTGAATGAAGTTCTGTTCAATACAAAAATAAACAGAGATATCCATATGGATATGTAAAATATATTAAACTAATCCTCTTGCAGTTATAACACCTTTACTTTAGATATTTTTATGAAAATACTACAGTGGAACATAAACGGATGTAAACAAAATTTCTTAAACTTACAACTGCCAAACAAAAAATATAACTTCGACATCATCGTACTACAGGAGACACATATCGCAGTTAATAATAATGAAAAGTCCCTAAGACACTACAACTCTTATTTTCATAATATTCAGTTCTCAAATAGACAAGGTACTGCCTTTTTCATAAAAAAAAATATTCCACACAAATTTTCATCAGCTAATAGTTCTGGAAATTTTCAGATATCACATAGGTACTAAATTCCTTTTGCAAAATGTATATTTACCACCTGGCGAATTTATTACTAGATCAGTCTAAGAAAATACCATTAATATATCAGAACAAAATAATATAATAGTAGGGTACTTCAACGCTTGGAGTCCGCTATGGGGATAGAAGAGGAAAGGTTGTAGAGAATTCAGAAACAACAATAATTTCTGTATACTTAATACAGGAGCGACAACCCATTTTTCTACACACCACACATTTACAACAGTGGATATATCCTTTTGTAGCCCTAAGCTGATCACAAAACTTTCCTGGAATGTGGAGGATGACCAACATGGTAGCGATCATAACCCAGCAATAATTTAATTTAAACGGTCTTTCAATACCCCAATTTTTACTCCTAAATTTAAAACAAACAAAGAAAATTGGCCTCTTTTTTCAAAAAAACTAGACGAAGGATCCTTAAATAGATCGCCGTCGTCAAATGCTATCAGCAGCGAATATAAGCATTCCGGTCAGCCACGCTCACAGAAAAACACACAACACATTTTGGTGGAATAGTAACTTAAAAAAATTACGTAAAGAAAAGATGAAATTATGGAATAAAAATCAAAATTCAACCACTTTTGGCCGATATTATCCAATATATAAAAATAAACGCAATTTTTAAAAGAAAAGCAAAAGAAGCAAAATTTCAGGCTTACAAAGAATTCACCTCTAAAATATCTCCGGCAACTCCAATCCAACAGGTATAGCAAACTGTAAGAGCTTTTTTCTGACAAAGCGCCTTATACACATAATATCCAGGCTAATTACAGGCCAGATGATTCACTCACAAACGAAATACAAGATATTGTCAACCTACTGGCAAAAACCTTTGCCAATACATCATCAAATTCAAACTTCAATACAAATTTCCTTAACTGCAAGAAATCCTCATTAAATTTTGAATATAAGCCGTCAAAATTAACCAAGCCAAAAGGGAGATAGAAATGTCATTTACAATTTTTGAATTCGAACTTACGCTTAAACAAACGAAGGACAATAGTCCTGGTGCTGACAAAATAGTATACTCAATGATTAAAAATGCATCAACTTTATTTAAAACTCGCATAGTAAACCTTTTTAATGAAATATTTAAAGCGGTGTTATTCCACAAAACTGGAAAAAGGCCGAGATTACTTGTATACCTACACCAAACAAAAATAAAATTGAGTGTGATTCATATCGCCCGATTTCTTTATTATCATGCTTAAGCAAACTACCAGAAAAAATGATAGCGAAGAGGCCGGCTTAGCTAATTTTTCAAAACAATCTGATCAACATTAAGCAAACGGGTTTCAGACCAAAGATTGACGCGTTAAAACATCTTGAATACCAGCGCTCAAAATATTTATCTGCGCGTAATCATTGCTCTGTGATTAGCATAGACTTTGAAAAAGCCTATGATAGGATCGGTGTCCACTCTATTTTAGACCAGCTGAGAGAATGGAAAATTGGGAAGAAAATGTATCAGTACGTTAAGGCATTTTTAACAAATAGGACCTTTACAGTAAAAAGTAATGGGTACAAATCTATTATTACTAAACTCGATAATGGCATCCCACAATGATCACCAATGTCTGTTATATTGTTCCTTATAGCGTTTGAGAAAATCCATAACATCATGTGTAAGCACAAACAGTTTTCTCACTTTTTGTACGCAGATGATTTCTACTTATTTACAAAAGCTAATGATGCAAACATAATACAAAATAAGCTTGATGATCTGATGATAGATATTAATGAGTGGATCTCTACTTCGGGTGCTATTATATCCAAGCCAAAATCAAAACATCTGCATGTTTGTCGTAAGCAAAATTGTCTTTCTCCGAACATTCAAATAAACGGTTACAATTTCGAAAATGTTAAGGACTAAAGATTTTAAGTTTTATTTTAAAAAAAAACCTAAATTGAAACACACAGATTAAACAATTATCCTTTCAACTCTCAAAGCGCCTAAATGTCTTAGAAGCTCTCAACGGACTCAACACTCAAACACATATTAAAATCTATAGTGTTAAGCAAGATAGACTACGGTCTCGTTATTTATGGCAAAGCAGCTATGTCTAGTTTATCTCTAATTAAAAAGTATTATCATGCAGCTGTCAGATCAATTACACAAGCGTTTTATACAACACCGATGAAAAATATGTTGCAAGAGTTTGATTGCCTAACTACACGTCAATTTTTACATCCGAAGTTACTGCTATAGAGGAGGCATTAAAAACAAAATTACCGAGGAAAAAATTAGTGATATGTTCTGACAGTTTATCTTCAATAAGTGCACTTAAAAATACTAACTGCGGTGAACCACTAATAGTCAGAGTCCAGGAAGTGTTAATAAAACAAAAAAATATAAAACTCCTTTATACCCCAGGTCACACAGGAATTTGTGGCAATGAATTTGCGGATAAGATGGCTAAAGAAGCAGTTTTGTCCCCAACAGTAAGCTACAACAACTACATAAAGAAAGATTAAAAAAAAAAACATGTAAATAGACAAGTTAAACAACAAACACTACAATCAGCTTCACTTTCCCCCTAATGCATATTATAAACTGGTCAATCCAAACTACAAAAAAATATAGAGTATTCAAAAAATATCAACAAAAAATCTTAGCTCGTCTCAGACTTGGAGACTAAACTAACGCAACAGCATTTATTAAAAAAGGAAAACAACCTCTATGCCCTTACTGCAGAAATCTTCTCACAATGTCACATCTGGTATCCTGCTTCAACAACAAAGCTCTTCCTAAGAGTCTGTTAGACTCAATAAAATCACTAGACTTTGATTCTATTAAAAACATATAACTTTTGAAATTCTAAAATCCCATTAAATACTACACTTTTGTTTATAATCCACTATCCTTGTATATAAGTTTTGTATATTTACTGTCTTATTTTTGCAATTAAAATTACACTTATGTAAGGACGAAGGCCGCTGCAGCCAGTGCCATAATGTATGAATATTAATATGTAACTTAATTTTCTATTACGAGTAATAGGTAAAAATAAATAAATAGTTAACTCTAACCAAATAGCTTCCGACTAAATAATTGCTGCAATCTTCTTTGCGGGGTCAAGGTCACCGATATGTTGCTAAAATAAAAAACCAATAATTTTACTTTCAAAATCTCACATCCTTTTTCAGTACCCTCATAAAAGGATCTGCAGCACTTTTTAAATTTTATAACTTTTTAGTTCGGAATTAAAAAATAAAATATCTATAAACTTCATGTAATATTTTGAATTATAGAAGCAATGTTTTTAATTGTATTCTTTTATAAATCGTTAGGAGTATTTGTTTATTTTCTCTTAAATTATTCTATAGAAAGTTCACCTTTTATCTTTAATATTTAACATAGAAAATAAAACATAAGCAAATTTGTTTTTCCTCATTGCTGTTTATTCTTTTAGTGGTTTGATGGCAATAAAGTGTTAATCCAAGAAAAGTAGTCAGAATAATTCACCCTATGTGTGAACTTGTACGAGTATACAACTCTCTAAACTCCTTAAAATTCTGCATTGTAACGTGAAAGTTAAGAGCGTTGACGTTAATTAAATTCCTTCGTGTCAAGTGGATTTGATGTTCTTTAGTTATAACTTTTTCTAAAACCACGTGTTTTCAGTAGTAATTATACACAACAATCCACAATCCGGCAAAAAAACTTTTTCAAAATAACAACTTTAGTTAGTCAGCGGCATAAGACGGTTGTAAACACAAAACAGACACATGATGGCAAATACAATGCTGTACTCGTTCACAATAATGTTTTAATCAAAATGATCATCATTAGTTTCATTGTGCTATGCAAATGCGAAGCGCGACTTATAAGTTGCAGCATTAAATATTTTTTATTTTTGCTGTTGTTATTGTATTTATAATAATAAAGCAGGGTTTTTGTTTTTTATGATGGTTATCGCTATTGCTGCTTGTGCTTCTGCATTAAAAGCAAGTGTTTTTGATGTAGATTTTATGCAAACTTAAGACGGTTCTAGTCTTTAATATTATTCATGTGATAATCAAATCATAAATTCAACGAACAATGTTTAAAATTTATTAAATGTGTTCGTTGCATTAACGCAACCAAGCAACTCCTCAAAAGTTAATCTTCACTATCAATATTTATGCAGTAAGAGTTTATATACTCCTCATTTTCTGAAGTTTTAGGGACAAATTATGGTTTGTTTAACATTGTCCTTCGCTATTAACAAAAAAAGAAAGAGAAAAAGAGAACCCAAATATTAAAAACTGTAGAAAAATGTTCCTCATTTTGAAATCAAAAAAGAAACTCAATCTACAAAAGAAGTTAAATATAAAAATGAATACCTTTTCCACGAAATTTCATGATGCTTCTTTAATGTAGAATTCGTACATAAAACAGAGAACACACTTATCAAACTTTTTATTTGTTTGCGAGTTTTCAAAACTGCGACTAAGAAAGAAGAAAAACCGAAAACTTTTATTCACATTATTCATTTAATTGAAATCACTTCTTTCACTCATGACTGTATAATTTTATTTACTACTCTATTAAACATTGCATACTTTACTTTCTATTAAACTCAAATTCTCTGTTCGACATTTTGCTTTATACTGCCATCTTGCTTTTATCTATGATTTAATTTTATAGGTGAGTTAAAACGTCTAGATGTAACAGCTTGAGTTTTTGTGACAATATGGATAAGTAATATTCAAAGAATTCTTCCACAACAACTAAAAGGACCCAAATGCGATAGAATTCAGAGCAGAATTTGTATGTTGTCGCAAAACTTTTAAAAAGTTTTTTTTTTTTTAACTAAAGTTATTTAATTTATTGTCGTAATATTATTACTCTCTAGCAGCCTTATTCTGTAAATCTCTAAAATTAAATCTCCATCGCTAAAAATCTAAAAACTCTATCTAGCGATTTTTGGCTAGAAATGCAATTCTGTAGCGTTTGTTTTAATTTTGTATTCTCTACTTCAATTAAGCGGTTTTATATTCCAATAAGTTCTAATTTTAGCAACTAATAATTTGTGGTTAATTTCGTAAATTTTATTTATGAAAAAAAAAAATAGAATTAAAAAAGATAATAACTTTCGAAAATTTTTATTTCATTGTTTATGTTAAGAGCAAATTAGCTAGGGCGAAAATATAAAGCTTTAGCTAAGCGATTGTATATACAGAATACAAATTTGGAAATACCGCTAAAATATTTGCCGTAATTTTTTAGCTTTTTAGAAATCGAGATTTAGATTTATACGAGAATTACAGAATAAGGCTGAAAAACAACCTAATCGATTTCACTTAATTTTATTCGATCTGTGACTTTGTTAAAAGATTTGATAGAGTAAGCCCATCCATCCAGTGTATTCTAGTCAATGATAGAACGAATTCGATTCTATACGAAAATCGTCTTTTAGTAGCAAAAAAAAAAAAAAAATAAATAAAATTATTCTGCTTATTTTATTCTTGATTCGACTTTTAGTATCGGTGTAAATTCTAAAATTTTTCGTGACGTAGACAGTTTATTTTGTCAATTAATACACAGAAAAGCGATATAAAGTTCTTATGAAAAAGGAGATAAATAAATAATAACTGAAGTATATCAGTTAAAATTTTCTTTGTGTTTATGTATAACGAATCTATTACCTTGCACTTTTTTATACCATGTTCACACATGTACTTTAATTGCGCAATTAAGGAATTTACATAATTAAGGCCCCATTTGAACACATATAAAAATAAATTATAAATTGAGCAATCAGTGCTTAAATGTTCTACAGGGTGTTTTTTATAGACGTATAGAACTTCGAATTGAAATAAAACACAAGAAAATCGTTTTAATGTCCATCAATTTGGCTTTATTGGAAGGATAATTTTATGCCATTAATGTTTAAATATGATTTCGGGCATGTGGCCGCCGCGGCTGGCTCGAATAAAGTCAATTCTACAGGTCCAATTTTCAACCACTTTTTTGAGCATGTGGGGCCGTATGTTGGCAATAACGCCACGAATGTTGGCTTCCAAGTCCCCTAACGTTTCTGGTTTGTTGGCGTAGACGAGCGACTTCACATATCCCCAAAGAAAATAATCCAATGGTGTCAAATCGCACGATCTTGGTGGCCAATTGACAGGTCCATTCCGCGAAATTATGCGCTCATCGAATGTTTCCTTCAATAAATCGATTGTAACGTGCGCTGTGTGGCATGTAGCGCCGTCTTGTTGGAACCACAACTCATGCACATTCATGCCATCCAATTGGGGAACAAAATAGTCGGTTATCATGGCTCTATACCGGTCTCCATTAACGGTAACTGACTCTCCAGCATTATTTCGAAAGAAGTATGGCCCAATGACTCCACCAGCCCATAGAGCACACCAAACAGTCAGTTTTTGTGCATGTAATGGCGTTTCAAGGGTCTCATGTGGATTCCCTTCACTCCAAATGCGGCAATTTTGCTTGTTGACGTAGCCATTCAACCAAAAATGAGCCTCATCACTGAACAAAATTTTGCTATGAAAATCAGCATCGAGATCAATCTCATTTTCGGCCCATACACCAAAATCACGACGCATTGCATGGTCTCGCGGCTTTAATTCTTGCACAAGCTGGATCTTGTAAGGTCGCAAGCCAGGATCTTTGCGCAAAATCTTCCATAAAGTTGATGGACAAAGCTCTAATTGCTGTGCACGGTGGCGAATCGATTCATTCGGGTCCTCTTCAACACTTTGCTCTACAGCGGCAATTGTTTCTTCGGTGCGCACTGTTCGACGTCTCTGCGGATGCGTATTATCACATAGAGTAAACGTAGTGCGAAAACGATCCATGGTTAACCGAATTAATTGCTCTGATGGCCGATTATGTCGACCATAAAATGGACGGAGCTTGCGGTAAACTTCGCGAACTGAACCATTATTTTCGAAATAAATTTGCACGATTTGCAAGCGTTGTTCTTTTGTCAACCTATTCATGATGAAATGGAAAACCAAACTAAATATTAATCACTTGACAGCTGACAAAATGGCCGCCAGTTAAAAAAGTGATGCCAACTTAAAGTTCTATACGTCTATAAAAAACACCCTTTATAAATTCAGTTAATTGAAAAGACTGTTTTAGTAAGGAAAAATTTTGTACAATGACAGCATAAAATATTGTTACGAATAATAAAATCTGGCAGCCCCTGTAGTTGTTTCCGTATGAGCGAGGTGAATTAGATAATTCAACTAATGGTGTGTTTATAGAATAACAAAACCACAAGTTAGCCAACAAAAGCTGAGCAGCCTCAATGGCTGCGTTGGTAGAGGTGCGTACTACAAAACAGAGGGTCCTGAGTTCGATACCGTATTGGACATGAGTGGAAAGAAAAAAATAATTGTTATGATGCAAATAAAATTAATAAACAACAGTACAAACCTCCCGAGAGGCAAAAGACAATTACTGTGTAAAGCCATGGCAAATATTTAGTGGAGACGTCAATTTAATATAAGAGCAACAGATAATTGTCAAGAAGCCCTTTATAATAAAAATTAGCGAGGGAAAGTGTAACAGCATAACAACAGTGTATGGCAGACGTGTGTTGTGGCTACTGGATGAAAGGAGAAGACTGGCTTGGATAAAATTAGTAGTGGAGATGTCTGTGGATGGTTAAGGTTACTAAACAAGGCATCAAGTAGTTCATGTCTCGCAGGAGTAACACAGTAGTGTAGCGTGGATGGCTGCGTTTGTGGTGATAACGCATGTTTAGTAAATACGAGACCAAGGTTTCACAAGACCGGTAGGATCGAGAAGTATAGCCAGAAAAAGCCATAAAATTCGAGGACAGAATTTAGCCACATGCTAAAAAGTGTAAAACGTAACAATATCATCAAAATTAAAAATGAAATTAAATAAAAATTAAAAATATTTCACAATTTTAATGGAGATGCAAAGCTAGTTTGCCCTCAGGACTTGATCGAACTGACGGGATTAGTTATACATATATTACAAATTTATTTGCCTCAATTAAGGCTTATGTCTGAACATACCATTATCATACAAAGAAATTATTTTATTTAGGTATGTACTCGTATGTTCATAGTTTTCTTGACACAACACATTTCTATTATTTTAACAGTATAACCAACTTTTGGTGTTATTTAACAGTTATTTTAACAGTATAACCAACTTTGGTGTGGATTCTCAATTTAAAGATAATTTAAGTGATGAACAAGAGATTACAAACATTATTCATTTTACAAATGTTCACAGACTTAGCTCACGCAAAATAAAAAACGCTGTATGGCGATCTGACAACGCTAGTTAGTTGGTGAGATCTGGCAATACAGATATAGTTGTAAGCAACAGAGGAGGCCTAGACACAAAAGTAAAGCTAAATAAAAAAGTAATTAAATTGAAAATCATTGTGTCTATTAATTGTGTCAGAAAAGGGGTTTTTACATTGGCGACTGAGGTAAATATTTAATTGCAGATACAGGAATATTAAATTGGCTGCATAAAATTGCAGAGAAAAAAAATTTAATTCCTTTGCATTAAATGACAGCGAAAGACATTAAATTGTCGACATTGCCTTGTGATAGTAACCTGTGGATAAAGAAGAAGGAGGAAAAAGGGAAACCATGTGAGTGCGACATTTAATTGTAAAAAATGGGAAGACATTAAATTGTTTTGCATTTAATTGCAGATAAGGAGATACAAAAGACATTAAATTGTCGACCGAAAAGTATACAATTGCATTATATTTAATTGTAAAGACTGTGAACTAGTGAAAAACATTGATGAGATGAGTGCGGCAGGCATATAATCTTTCCTTTGTGATGCCATATATAAGGCACTTATGCGTTTTCCATATATCTGGACGCAGAGAAAATAAAGGACGCTGCGATAAAAGGAACAAACTACTGTATTTGGGCGGTACACAACTCCAAGAGGTTGTATACAGTATTCTTGGGGCACTTTTAGGGTCCGAAGATACAGGTAAAAGTGTGGATGCATTCAAAACTCTGGTTGGAAAGCTCAACGAATATTTTTCACCGGAAAGAAACTCGACTTTTGAAAGACACCTTTTTCGTAAGCTGAAGACTGAAGGAGGCGAGTGTGTTAACAAATTCCTTGTACAGCTACGAAACCAGGCCGCAAAATGCCAATTCGGCGAGATGAAAGATGAGACATTAGAAAGAAATCTAAAAACAAGCTTATTGATAATTGGGCACCAAATGATTTGAAGAAAAGGCTCCAAGAAAAAGAATATATGCTCGCAGAAACCATTGAAATGTGTCACGACCATGAACAGATAAATAACCAGTCAGGGGCTATGAAATTGCCCAATGTATCCATTGATGTGAACAGAATCGAGGCAAAGAATCAATATATTGAATGTGGCAGATGTTGTCGTCGAGGTCATGAAGGTGCAAGTGCTGACTGTCCTGCTAAAAATTCAAATGTAACAAATGTGGGTTTGCTGGCCATTTTGCTCGCAAATGCAGGACGAAAGGTTCAAAATGCAAGCAGCCAGTTTCTGATCACACAGATGGGAAAAAGCGGAAATGTTCAAACGTTCAATTTGTCTCAAGTGACGGTGTAACAGAAGCTGGATCGATGCAGAATAAGTGGAACGAACACAATTGTTTCCAGATAGCAGACAAGTTTAGCAAGCACATGGACGAAATGATAGAGTGCTACATAGGGGGCTAGAAGATTGCCATGCTGATTGACTCTGGGTTATATAATAACCTGTTGCGCAAATAAAAATATCGAAATCATGACGTCTCCACCGTACTGGCCGCAAACGAATGGCGAAGTGGAGAACATGAATCGTGCAATCGTCAAGCGCCTACGGATAGCTTATAGTAATGGAGCATACTATAAGAAGGAAATCCCAAAGTTCCTGCTTATGTACAATGCCACCCCTAATGGAACGACTGGGAAAGCTCCAACGAAATTGCTGTTTAAACGCGTGATTCAAGACAAAATACCATCTATCTTTGACATCGGTGAAAACGTTTTAGATGTGGAGGCTAGAGACTTGGATGCTATCAATAAAGAAAAAGGAACAGAAAAGGCGGGCAAAGATCGCGGGGCAAAACAAAGTGAGATTCAAGTTGGAGACAAAGTGTTGGTGCAAAATCTAATTTTCCTCAATAAGTTGACACCAACGTTTGGTCAAGAAACGTGTGAAGTTGTTGAGCGATAGGGAAACGATGTGACGATCAGAAGGGATGATAAGCTATACAGGCGCAACGTTAGCTATCTGAAGAAATTGCCTACAACGTCGGAACCGGTCGATAATAATTCTTGTGCAGATCGTGTGGAAAAACAAATTGACCAAGAGCAGCCAAACCCCAGACTAACGCTGAAGCTGAAAAACGTTGGAGGGATGTGGAGATCTGACAACGCTAGTTAGTTTTTGAGATCTGGCAACACAGATAGAGTTGTTGAGTCTCTCGTAAAAAAGGGTATTGAAAAATAAGTAAGCAACAGAGGAGGCCTAGACACAAAAGTAAAGCTTAATAAAAAAGTAATTAAATTGAAAATCATTGTGTTTATTAATTGTGTCAGAAAAAGGGTTGTTACACACTGCATACAAAATCTAAAGTAGTGTTAATGTCTTATATTTCATTTGTTTTTTATTTGACATTAAGTCTAAGAAATTTTTCCTTTTCTTTTCGTACATGCTACAAATACTAGTCTTCTGTCTTATTTTTCTGGCAAAGTTCTTTCACAGATATTCGATATAATAAGGACAAGGTCAATGATCCAGATCCACAAATTTTCGAAGTGTGTGTGATTGTTGTCAGTTCTTCATCATTGCCAATATTTTAACCTTTAGAGAATTATTGACATTTAGAATATTTAAATATCAATTTTGCTAATACTCAATCAGTGAAATATATATTCCCGACAATAGAATCCACTAGCAGTCCTCAACAAAGACAAGTCCCAATGTATCTTACACCGTTTGTCAAAAATTTCCTTAAAACAGTTTCATAATCTTTTATTTCATCTTTTTACTATGTTCAGAAGTAGATATATTGTAATCTTTTAAAAATTCGATGTGTATCCTTTGGTTGGTTTTAGATATGTTAGACTTCTTTCAGGACACTGCCAGAACTTCAAGTCATCTTGGGGGAAACATTGGAATTTAAGTGCTGGCTTTAAATAAATAAAAATAAATTTAGTATGTTATTTCATTGTTGACTATTAAAAAACATATTTGGATAATCTCATTATTCTCCATCAGCACAGAGAGATTAAAAAAAGAATTTAAAAATTTTGTTACACTCAAATTTTATTACGTTGGTAGAATTTGTTCAGTCAGTGGACGAAATACTCGTATTGTTGTCATACCTTCCGACACTGGTTATTTATTGGTTAAAGTGAGTGAGCTCTTTCGATGTGAAGACATCATATCAAGCCACGTCTTGGAGACTCATTCCAACCACATCGTGCTAGAAGGTAAGAAAACAATCAATTTTATTCCCAAAGTTCGATCTATAAAATTTCCAGTCGCCTGACAACACAGTTATTTTTAATTTAAGAAATTAATGCAGCACTTTAAGATCTCTTTTTTACGCTTAAGTATTGTCAATGAAGAACACTAAATTAAAAAAGTCCTTGAACAAACAGCTTTAAGCTCAATACAAAAACGCATTTGTTAATTGATTTAGTCACAGTTGGCTTTGCTAGCTAGCAATCGTAAAGTATTCCATAACTGCGCGTTTAGTGTAGAGTGTGAAACAAAGCCATCCATACAGTCGGCCATATACCTTCAAACAGCCGCAAGCAAACTCAATTTTAGCAACCCATAATAGCAAAAATATGTATGTACATATATTAATATTATATAATAGGTATGATATACACATGCATATTGACGGTATTTTCCCAGAGACGTCAATGCAGATGATGTTAAGGATAATGATACTCAGCTTTGTTCCTGCATAGTTAATGAGTACAACATTATTTCTGTAGGCGTTATCTGTACTTTGTAGTTTTATAACCAGACAACAACCAGTAACTTAATGTTGGTTTGTTTATATGATGTATTTTGGTCGTAAAGGATTTTGTGGTGTTTTACATAGTTAACATTCTTATCCGTGTATCATATCATTAAAAAGAAATTTTCCTAACATAAAGACAACAGACACCATTCCGTACTAATTGGAAAGTAAAAATTAACACTATAATTTCTGTCCTACCACATGTTTGCTTATTTATGTGTCTTTGGTCCCATATTCTTGTCTTCAATTGAAATCACACATTTTCCTACAATTATTGCAAATATGTTGCTACATCGTTAGTCTATTAATCTAAACCCCATTTAGTTTAGATTTATATATTCAAGGTTGTTTTGTTTTTATTCATGTCGTTGTTGGTTGTTATTATTATAAATGGATTTAAATCAAACGAAAGTGTGTGTGTGCGTTAATAACACAAATTTTGTTCGTTTGGAGGATTTTGCGTATAAAGCATTGTTTTTTTTAATGTTTCAAGAATACACGACAAACCATCGTTTAATTGGCTTTTAAATAAAACTTAACATAAAGAGCTAATAGAATCTAATGAGGAAGGAGATAAAGTTATTAAGTTAATGCCATAGGTTTGTTGGTATTTTAAATACTTTTATTTAGGTTAAAACTTTAGTTGTTAAGATTTTAATTTCGTTTGAATATTTTTCACTTCTATCAAAGTCTAAACGAAGATATGATACCCCGAAAATTGATGTATTTTTTTGGTTATTTGTTGGAATAGAATGGCAGGATTTTCCCTGTAACTTAAAAAGAAATAATTTTTTTGCCTTCTCTAACTCTTCATCTCCATTTTGGTAGCAGTTTAGAAAAGCTGGGACGTCAGCAAATGCCAATGCCTGAGCACGCTTACTAATAGACATGTCCAAAGTAATTAACCAATATAAAAAATGGGTCATGGGATATTAACTTGAGGAGTTCTGGTATCATTGGATAAGGAAAACTTAAAAAATCTTAAGTGCAAATTTTTGACCGAATGTATTGATTCTTTGCAACGCGCCGCAGGTTTTTTACATGCGCTTTTTACAAGGGGAGTCTAAAATTTCACATTAATGCTCTTCCACACATTCCATTCTTGTAACCCTTTGAACAAAAAAAGTTTTACTTTTAATGCGAATGTATTAAAAACTGGGATTTTGAAGGTAAAAAGATAAAGATTAAGGAAAGGGGTGTGTCGGTAGTATTCATTTCAGGTCGGCTACATGTTTCTTAACGTGGAACTTTAATGTTGGATAAATCTCTCAACAAAGCCTGGTATAATACATTTTGTTTCAGTCAAAAATATCAATATGTATAGATGCATGTATATTTGAATTTTCTCAATATTTTTCCTAGGTTGTCATTAACTTTTTTTTAGTAATGAAGTAACAGTAATTGAAGATAACTATACAATGATTCTAAAGCCATTTACAACCCTGTATGCTATAATGAGTTTATTTATAGTCAACAAAAAAAAAGGAATTGTTTCAGTATTTGCTAAGCTCTGCAGCCGTTTTTCTTCAGCACCCAACAGTGCCGATTTCCAAAATGAGAAGAGAAAGAAAGACCTTTTTTTCTTTAAGCTGTTCAATCAATTCTGTCTTTATATTTTTAAATTTCCAACTTATATACTAATTTATTCTATGGTCAGCATTAATTTGGCACAATAACCAATCTATAGTGAATTCGCTGTTCCCACGGGAATTGACAAATTCTTTATTTCTTTATTTTTTTAGTTACCATAATTTGTTGGCGTGTGAAAACAATTATTTAGAGAATATTCAAAAATCATATTACATTACAAAAATCATATACATTATTCCTATGGCAACAGTTCACCACAAAATGTTTAATGTTCATTTATGCTGACCAAGCACAAATTCCATTTATAATTTTACTTCACTAAATTCTTAAAAATACTTATTGTAAACAAATATGGATTGAATTTCAAGTTCAATTAACTTATGTTAAATAATATTCTTACAGTGCTTGTACTAAGTATAGATGCACTGCACCCTTACCCTTTTAGATTTGGGTATTATTAAAAATGAAACAGAAAAAAAAATTATAATTAAGGCTTATTTTAAGCGTTATGTACACATATTTTTTTTTTTACTTCTAAATTGTGTTTGGTAATTATATTGTTACATTGAAATTCTTATCTTTATGTTTCTTATCTATATTGTTTTTGTCAATTTAAATATTTTTTTAGCAAATTCTTATGTACTAGTTTTGTTTTAGTTTTATTAATTTCTAAAAGTACATTTAAATCTTCTAAATCTAATTCTTTGTATGGGCCTTTGTATGGATCTTCATACTTTTTTCTATTTAAAACTTTAACTAAGACTAAATCTCCTATTCTAAGATCTATTTTATTCTGCTTCCTTTCAGATTCTATACTTCTTTTTCTTTTTACTTCGAGGATTATTTCTCTTGCTCTTTGTAATGAGTGATGAAGTCTAATCTTTAGTTCATTTAAGTAGTTGTCAATATTATAAATCTTTCTGGAATCAACTAAAATGTCGTTTGGGAGTCTAGGAAGTCTACCAAAAATTAGTTCGAATGGTGAATAGTCTGTATCGACACTTGGTGTCGTATTGAAAGCAAAAGTATAATATGGTATCCATTCATGCCAATTATTGTCATTCACGAAATTTAGAAAATATTCATTCAGAACGCGATGATTTCGTTCTACCGTGCCCAAAGTTTCATGATGGTAAGGTGTTGAAAAATTTTGTTTTATTTTTAATAATACACAAATCTCTTTCATTAATTCATTGGTAAATTCGGTTCCCTTATCTGTTTTCAGAATGTTAAATAAACCGTACTTTAAGACTATATGTACTATTAAAGCTTTTGCGACAGTTCTGGCATCTTTTGACTCAAGCGGACAAGCAACAACATATTTGGTCAGTTCACACTGCATAGTAAGTATGTATCTAAATTGTCCAGACGGTCTTAATGGTCCAACTGTGTCCATTACAATAGTATCAAAACCGTGTGATGGTGTATCTGTTATGGCAAAGGGTTCTTTTGTATTCCTTATTTGTTTATGCCTTTGGCATGAATAACATGTTGTTATGTATTTCTTAACCATTTTGTTCATATTTTTCCATATATATCTTTGTTTTAATTTGGTAAGTGTTTTCCTTATTCCAAAGTGTCCTCCATGTGGTGAGTCATGAAATTCCTGTATCAATCTATATTGTGTTATATTATCTTTTATTTCTCTTGGCATTCTGTATATAATTATTTCTATATCGTTCTTCTTTATATTAATATACGTTTCTTTCAATTCTTCGGCCGTTATATACTTAAATATTTCATCATTATCATATAGTACTTACTTCTTGAATTTCAATTTCTTTAATCTCAATAAAAGTTTCTCCAAAAATGTTCCTGAAAACATAGCATTTTCGCTTTTATTGCATATTATTTTATCATTTTTCTTTTTCAATTCTTTTCTTAATTCTTGCTGCAGCTTATTATCATATATAAATTCAATCTTTTGGGTACCCTTAATATAATTTATTGACGTACATTCCCACATCAGGAGGTGATCAGTCTCTTTTTGAGATATGCAGTCTTTTATAATATTTTCTTTTCTATGAACGTTCTTTCTATTATTATCTTCATTATATATATTTTTCTTTTCATCACTACTTTTATTTATCATACTTCGTGTTATTACCAAGGTTTTCCTTTCTTTTTCATCAATATAGATTGGAATCATGTCTCTTAATATTTGTGAATTTATGTTTATGCGTGATAGAGCGTCTGCGTTCGTATTATTTGTTCCTTTTTTGTATTTTATATCAAAGTCATAATCAGATAGTTCTAGTCTAATTCTGGTTAATTTTGAAGACGGGTTTTTATGAGTAAATAGAGCAATAAGTGGTCTATGGTCTGTGACCACGGTAAATTTTCTACCATATAGATATGGTCTAAAAAATTGTGTTCCCCAATGAATACCTAATAATTCTTTCTCAATTACTGATTTGTTTTTTTCATGTTTGTTTAGCGTTCTGCTTGCATAAGATATGGGTAGATCTTTACCGATTTCACCCTGTGATAGGACTGCTCCCAGAGCTACATTTGAAGCGTCTGTGGTTAGAATGAATTGTTCGTCAAAGTTCGGATATTGTAGTATAGGCGGGTTTTTTAATTTGTCTCTTAGAGTCTCAAATGCTATTTGGCAATCTTCCGTCCAATTGAAAGTTACTTTTTTTTTTAATAAATTATTTAAGCAAGTTGCTATTTTGGCGAAGTTTGGAATGAATCTTCTGTAATAATTGCAGAAGGCTATAAACCGTCTAACGTCGTCTGCGTTTTTTGGAACAGGATATTGTTCAATTATTTTGTATTTCGTCGGGTCGGTTTTTATACCATTCTTTGTAATTAAATGTCCCAAATACAAAACTTCTGGTTTAAGGAAACAACATTTCGCTGGATTCAGTTTCAAATTGTATTGTTTTAGTCTTTTCAACACTCTAATAAGGTTATCATTGTGGTGCTTCAAACTGCATCCAAAAATAATGACGTCATCAACGTATAAAAATGCTTCCGACTCTAAACCAGCTAATGCTATTGTCAACATTCTTTGGAAACTGTTAGATGATATTTTTAAACCAAATGGTAATCTTGTATATTGAAAGTGACCGTTTGGTGTTGAAAATGCTGTTAGTGGTCTTGATTTTGGTTCAAGTTCTATTTGGTGAAACGAGCTTGTCATGTCTAAAGTGGAAAAATATTTAGCTCTACCTAATCTGTCCAATACATCTTCAAGTCTGGTCAAAGGAAATTTGTCATTTACTATCTTATCGTTTAAACGTCTGAAATCTACAACCAAACGCCATTGTTTTGTGTCGTTTTGGCCCTTTTTTGGTACCAATAATAATGGAGAATTATATGGACTAATAGACGGTTCTACTACGTCTTTGTCTAACAACTCTTGAACTTGTTCATTTATTTCGTCTAATTGTGTTTGTGGCAGTCTATAATTTTTAATGTAAGTGGGTGTATTATCATTTAATTCAATACTTTGTTTATAAAAATTGTTTACCGTTAATGGTTCACCTTTAAGATGAAATACTTCTTGATATTGTCGTAGAATATCACATATGACTTTTTTATTTTCTTCTTCAAGGTTCTTGAAATCTAGATCTTCTAGTAATGTCTGAAATCTTTGCTCTGAGTGCTTATTGTTATTGTGGATGTTAGTTTTATAAATTGTGTAATTTTTTAATGGTATTTTTGTGACTCCCAACTTCTCTAGGCGTACTGGTTCCTCTAATGTATTCAAGATTTTAACATGGCGTTGACCATTCTTGGGTATTATAGAGTTTGCTAAAAATACTCCGTTTATTATTTCTTTACTACATATCACACTATCTTCTTTTAAGTCAATGCTTATGTGTACTATCTTCTCTGTTCTCGGGGGTATGGTTATATTATGTATTCTTTTTCTGTTAATCTCTATTGGGATTATTATTTGCTCTCCCTCTATGCAAGTATTTAAAGTTAGTGTCTCATAGTTAATCTGACAATTGTATTTACAGAAAAAATCTATTCCTAAAATTCCATCAGTACTGATAGGAAAGTCTTCTTCTATAATTGAAATCTGTGTGTTAATACTTGTTCTCCTAGTACTATTTGTAAATCAGTAGTTCCTAACGTTTCTTTGAAGTCATTTGTAATGCCACTCAATCGGCAAATGTTGTCAGTATTCTTGTAATAGTTGTATATTACATTTTCTTTACAGAGTGATATCTCTGAGCCTGTGTCTATTAAAAATGTTAATTGATAATTGATGTTCTTTACTGATAGGAAAAGAAAATTTGATGTTCCAATATTTAGTGTATATACTCTTAGTTTTCCCTGTTCGGAGATTCGTAATGAGTCTCCAGGGTTTGTTCGTTTCCCTGTTGTTGTATAGTATGAACATTGGAGTGGCCTCTTCCTCTTGTGTTATTATTGTTTCTATTACCTCTGTTATTGTTAGAGCCGTTGTAGTTATTGTTGTTATTGTTATAGTGTCTGTTATTTTTGTAGTTTCTGTTATTGTTGCTATGGTTTCCAATGCTACTGTTAGAGTTTCTGTTGCTATTGTTATAATTTCTGTTATTGTTGTTATAGTTTCTGTTATTCCTTATATTGTTGAAGTTCCTATCCATCTGTGGATTGATATAATTTGTATTTCTGCTATTTTTAAAACCTAAATTGCTTCTATTTGTGTTATTGTAATAGTTTCGTCTATTATTATTTATTTGTAATGTTGTAAATGTATCTGATATTTGTAGTGATCTTTCCTGTGTGCTTGCAATATCAAAGGCTTGTGACAAGGTCTTGGGTTGTGCGGCTATTACAGCTGTTCTTATATCTTTATATAAACCTTCTTGAAAAATTTCTAAAGCTAGTTTTTTATTCATAGTCTTAATCGTAGATCGAGCTACCTGATTTGAACTGTCCTCAAGTTCCGAAATTTGTACCAATGTCAAGTCTGCTATCAAAGTGTTAATACGTTCTTTGTAATTAAGTACATTTCCTTTTTGTCTTGTATTTCTTAATTCATAATGTATGCTGCTTGACGTTCTTGTTGATTTGAAATGTTTTGCCAAAGCTGTCTTCAGCTCATCGAAAGTTTCAGGAGTATTTTGTATAATCAAAATGTCCCTGACTTTGTCTACTAATTTTATTGCCAATATATATTTTATCAGGTTCTTTCTTCCTTGCTCATTAAGTTCAGAATGAACCATTTCTATCATTGAAAGGAAAATATGAACATGTTTTGGATTTCCGTCGAAAACTGGTATTGTTTCCGAAGCCTTTTTACAGTTAAAGTTCGCCATGATTCTAAGATTTTCCACTTTTTCCTCTATTTTCAATTTTTCCTCTTTATGTTCTGTCAATAGCTGAATTGCTGTTTCTCTCAAGTCTCTAAATTGAATAATCTTTTCGTCTCTTAAGGGAATCTCTAAATGTCCTACAAGTTTTCCGAATTTTTCACCTAACTGCTCTATTAGCTTTAGTTTTTCTTGTATAGTTTCTTTTGTATATTTTTTTGTTATTGATTTCCTAGCATTCACAATTAATCTTTCTAATTCGTCAAAGATCTGCTCCATTGAAATTTTTTTTTTTTTTTTTTTTTTTTTATTTTTGTTTTATTATTTATGCATTTTGTACAGAATTTCTTACAACCTGTTTTTTTATAAAGTGTTGTAGAAACTTGAATATTACTACTACTACGAAAATTAATAATAGAATTATTATTATTTCCTGGTCTATTGTTATTTTATTTGTATTTGTAGCGTTGGCAATCGCATGGCCCTCTACTTTTGCATCTGCGATACCCATTTTGATTTGTTCTAATGAATATTCTATTCTATCTTCCTCTGTTATCTGAAAAGTATGTAATTCTAGATTCATCACTGTTCAAAACTTTCTTGGGTTTTTTCTTATTTTTCTATACATTTTTATGAAATATATATATATATATATATATATACAAAATCTTTAAAGTGCAATTTTAATGTTACATCAAAATCCTAGAAGAATGTTTTATTTTTTTTTTTTATTATTTTATTATGGTTTCTCCAACCGGCCTTCCTGAGTTCTATTAGTTGCTGTATCAATCTTTGTTTTTGTTTTCCCTCACTGATGCCTATTATACGCTGCAGGTCCTTGCAGGCTTTCTGAAATTTTAGCTTCTTTCCTCCTTTCTTCTTTTTACTTGTGGCTTGGTTTCTAAAGTTTTGTAGTTGTAGTTTCTGATTCTTCTGTCTCGTCTGATACTGCTCTATTGTAATTGGCTTAGGGCCAGCAGACTTTGGTGTGGGTGTATAGGTGGTTGGTTCTTCAACTGATGTTCCTTCTGGAACGTATTCTTCGTGCAGATATTTTTTCCACTTCTCAAAAATTTCGTCTACCTTTTGTTGAGTCATTTAAAATTGTAGAACTCTCCGTCAAGGAAAAAAATTAAAAAAAAAAAAAATTCCTCCAAAAAAAAACAATTTTATCCTGTTTATTTATAGGATTCTTTTTAGATTGGCAGGATCGCCATATAATGAGTTTATTTATAGTCAACAAAAAAAAAGGAATTGTTTCAGTATTTGCTAAGCTCTGCAGCCGTTTTTCTTCAGCACCCAACAGTGCCGATTTCCAAAATGAGAAGAGAAAGAAAGACCTTTTTTTCTTTAAGCTGTTCAATCAATTCTGTCTTTATATTTTTAAATTTCCAACTTATATACTAATTTATTCTATGGTCAGCATTAATTTGGCACAATAACCAATCTATAGTGAATTCGCTGTTCCCACGGGAATTGACAAATTCTTTATTTCTTTATTTTTTTAGTTACCATAATTTGTTGGCGTGTGAAAACAATTATTTAGAGAATATTCAAAAATCATATTACATTACAAAAATCATATACATTATTCCTATGGCAACAGTTCACCACAAAATGTTTAATGTTCATTTATGCTGACCAAGCACAAATTCCATTCATAATTTTACTTCACTAAATTCTTAAAAATACTTATTGTAAACAAATATGGATTGAATTTCAAGTTCAATTAACTTATATTAAATAATATTCTTACAGTGCTTTTACTAAGTATAGATGCACTACAATGCCTCCGTTCTAAATAAAAAACGATTTTAGAAAATTTATGCTAACAGCAAACTAAACAATTTAACTCATTTGTGTTTAAGCAACAAGTAAAAACGTTTTATATCTTTGACATTTTTCGCTTGTATATTCGCGTTTCATTTAATCTTTTTGTGTTTAATTTGCCTTTATATACAAAATACAATGTGTTTGTTTCCTATTTTTGAAAAAGAAAGCATTGGCAGAACTTCCAAAACATCGACAAAGTTATATGCAGATATCTATGTATATTACAAAGTTTCAAACAGATGTTTAAAATCATATATTTCGAATTATACTACAAAAGGGTATCCCCTGATAGAAAAATTCATCGTGGGATTGATGACGCTAAGCCGTCCAAGTTATGGCATCAATATAATGATAATGTTATGACAAACTGCAATGCACAGTGGGACACAATTAAACAATTTTGGAAATACCTCAACCATTTATTAAATGCCAGGCTGATTGATCTATTTAGAAATTAATTTTCCAGCTCTTAGCACTTGTGTTTTTATTTCAAAAATATTTTATTTTATTTTTTACTTAATTAAAAAACACACACAAGTAAAACTTCATAAATTCTAGTTTGTTTAGTAATATATATTTGCAAATTTTCAACTCATTCGTTCTTAAATTACACATGCAATCATGTTTAAAATCCTTAAGTACAAGAACAACACACGAAATTTATAGCTGGTGTAAATGCGACAGCAACAAATAAAAATCCACTTCTTAAAGATATATAGACTCCTTCAAATGAAAAAAGGAATATAAAAAGAAAAAACAACGAACAAGGAAAACTGTTACAGTTACATGACAACTTTGCAGAAATTCTACATAAAACGAAACATTTATGGTACGAGTACAAGATACTCATTCAGATTTCGTCCAAGGGGTTTTTGTGTTACATGTGTTTTTATATCTTTCTTTGCTGGATATTAAAATAAATGTCTATGATATGACACACTTGTAATGCATTTATTACAAACTAAAGCATGCAAACTGAATGTGATTACGAGAAGGGTGTTTGAAAAGTTTTCGGGAAATATTAAAGTTTATGACTAATTATGTATATGCAAATGACATATCTTTTAGAACTATGAAAATCTGATATAACGAAAGAACTGTATTTTAAAAATTCCATTTTTCAGGAAAAATCATCAAAAATGGTAAGACGTTGATTGAACAACATCAGCGCTAATGAAATTCATCCAGATTACGGCAAATAGATAGTGAACAAAAGATGGCTAATGTGGTTACAAAGGAATAGAGCCAGCCAGCTATAACATAATATCCTGTACAACGTGCCAATCAATAAAAAAAAACAAAACAAATCTTGCATAAATTTTTTGACACCGGATTTTTAAAAGCCAATATTCATATTCCTGTTAAGCACTTGTTGGAAATAGCAATATACTTACAAGCAACGCAAACTATTTACACAACAATAAATGGCACTTAAAACTTATTACAACTATCAGTGTTAAACACAACACACCTACACGTATACACTGTCACATATACTTACATAACAATTTAACTGTAATTATTCTGTCATACCTACTTTACTCTATGTAAAGACAATCATTGCTAAAATGAAGTTCATAAAAAACTTGCTGTTGACTGGAATAAAAAAAACTCGCAACTCATTGCTAATATCAAGATTAAATATTTTACTGGACGTAAACTAAATTGAGTGCATTTACCCTAAAATCACTTTAATCAGCAGCGTTCTTTTTATAATCGGCATAAATCAAGTCCTCTAAATTGCAAGACTTTCTTTACTGAGTGTTGTTTGCAGTGTGCTTGTGTTAGCACATTAATTTGTTATTGAAAAAACCGGACAACAATATACACTGAGGTTATTAAAAGTTTATATGTTTTGAAAAACCATATCATCATCTTTTGTAAAGTGGCATCCCAAGTTATCATTTTTAACAACTTTAACAAGAATGTGGTAATCAATTTGTGTGTCCGTTATTTATGGGCCAATTTTGAAAATAATTTATTTATTAGAAAGTTTACAGATTAGTGTCTCATTTCCAAAAAGAGTGTCTCTATGGAACATAAATATATACAAATATTTTAAAGCATAATTTACAAACAGGCAAAATTTTCATTAAAAAAAACGAAGATAGATATATATATATATTATCGTAGTGTTTTTGATATTTTATTTTTCATCCTCTTTCAACTGTATAAAAGAGCCGAAAAAAAGTCGACTGTATACAGAAGAGAAAGAAAAATAGAATTACTGTTGGTTATTGTTGTTTTTGCTTAAACTTTGATTTTTGTCTTTGCTTTATTGGTTAGACAAAAATCTTTAGTTTATTTAAAATGTTTGTCAGAAACTTCCTGAAGAGTTAAGTAAGCGATAACGAAATGGCCATCGAGACGTGATTTGACCCTCAATAATCAATATCGGTAATTAATTTAATCGGGATAATTAAATAAAAAATAGCACATAGTTTTTGTGAAAATTAAATAGATTTAAATCTTTCGATCCTGTATATTAGCGGTACTATTATACAGCTCCGAGACTCGGCTTGTTTCAGCTGACATAAAAAACCTGACAAAAACTAAAGACCCTATGTTGCACAGTGATTTCCCCCAAAGGCTAAATAGCAAAAAATTTTTCTATTTTTTAACCGACTTAAAAAAAGAAGGAGATTATACCATTCGGCTGAATGTTGCTTTTTTATATTTGTACCTCCAGAACTCAGTCATTTCTGATCCGATTTTAAAAATTCTTGGTAATATGATCATTTATGCTTACAGATTGATCCCGTTTTAAAAACAGTTCGTAATCTTAAAAATTAAAGGGTGTCCCCATACAACATAGATATTTACTATAGCCCCCAATAACAAAAAGTTATACAAAAATAGATCTAAAAATAAAGGGTGTCCCCATAATTGATGTAAATTTACTTATATGGGCCTATCTTTTGAACCGTTATAGACACACGTTTGCAAATTTGATAGAATGTCAATTGCTATGGGCGTAATAGTAACAAGTATTAATATTACAAATTATAAATTAAAGGGTGCGCCAATAGTTCGTTAAATTTGATGTATATGGCCATACTTTTGAACAGTTGTAGACAGAGGCTTGAAACGTACAACGAACCTGTATTACTAAGTCCGCTAGAACAACAAGTATAAAATTTTGATTTCGTAGTTAAAGGGTGTTCCAATAGTTAATGTAATTCTGTGTATTGGACCAAACTTTTGAACCGTAACAAGCAGAACGCTAAAACTTAAATGGGGCCTGTACTGCTAAATCCGCTATATCAACGAGTTTATAATTTGAATTTAGAAATTAAAGGGTTCCCCATAATTGATGTATATTTACATATACGGGCCTATATTTTGAACCGTTATAGACAAACGCTTGTAAATTGAACGCAATGTCGATTGCTATGGCCGTTATAGTAACAGCTGATAATATTTAAAATTATAAATTAAAGAGTGCACCAATAGTTCATTTAATTTGGTATATATAGTTCATTTAATTTGATGTATGTTGCCATACTTTGTACAGTTGTAGACAGATGATTGAAATTTACAAAGAACCTGTATTACTAACTCCTCTGTAACAACAAAAATCAAAAATTTGGATTTGGAAATAAGCGGGTGTCACAGTAGTTGAAATAATATGGTGTATGTGGCCCGACTTTTGAACCGTTATAGACATACAGCTGAAATTTACAAGAGACATGTTCTGCTAAATATATAACAAGAAGCTTATAATTTGAATTTAGAAATTAAAGAGTGTTCCCAAAATTAATGTAAATTGTTCTATATGGCCGTATTTTTTGAACCGTTGTATACACTTTACTTTTAGACAGAATGGTATTATTTATTATAGTAAGAAGTATAAAAATGTTATGTTATAAATTAAAAAGTTGATATAATCTGATGTATATGGGCAAACTGTTCAACAGTTGAACTAGTATAAAGTTTGGAGATATAAGGGTGTCCCAATATTTAAAGTAATCTAATTTATGTGGCCGTAGACTTAAACAGTTATAGGCAGACAGATGAAATCTGTTTTGAAGTCGGTTTTTTTTCGCAAGAATTATTTTAAGCTTTATTGCACCAAATTCATTGAAAACACTCTAAATTGAATGGATCTATTAAATTTTGTTGCTTTCTTTTTTGTGAAATTTATGTTTGTACTCGTATCTATTGAGAGTATAAGTAAATATATGCATATTTGTATACTCGTATAGTGTGGTTTTAATAGAAAACTTAAGTTTATTTAAAAAGTTATTCCTGATAGTGTGGCAGAAGTCTCTGAAATCCCTAAAATTATTTAATTGTAATATATTCTTTACTAAATGAAATGATTAAAGCTGCAAGAATGTAAGCACATTAAAAATCCCTAAAAAAACAAAAATACACATTTTTTCTAAATCAAAAAGTAGAATTAACTAAAATGGAATGAATATGTACGTATTAAATTTTCATATGGAATTACTCTACCGAGCATGCACAGTTCGTCTTACATTTCCTAAAATTAGCGCATAACTCGTATGGTCGATTACGCGGACCAAAAATATAACGAAGTGCATGAATTGCATTTTAAAATAAAAAGTGAATTGTGTTGCTAAGCCCGCTCTAACAACAAGTTTATAATTTGAATTTAATAATTAAAGGGTGTTCGCATATTTGATGTAAATATACCTAAGATAGCCTGTCTTTTGAACCGTGTAAGACAAATGCTTGCAAATTGGACAGAATAGTAACATTTAAAATTAAAGATTAAAGGGAGTCTCAACAGTTCATTTAATTTGATGTACACATATGGCCA
Source organism: Gymnosoma rotundatum (assembly GCA_916610165.2). Lineage (NCBI taxonomy): Eukaryota > Metazoa > Arthropoda > Insecta > Diptera > Tachinidae > Gymnosoma > Gymnosoma rotundatum. The sequence continues at coordinate 58,957,146 of OU744340.1, read as the reverse complement.
TGCTCGCAGACAGACACTTAAAATTTAATTTTTAAATTAAGCAGTTCTCCAATAGGTAACGTAATTTGATACGCTTTTGAAGACCTGCAGACAGACGCTTGAAATTTACAACGAACCTGTATTGCTAACTCCGCTATAACATTAAGAACAAAATTTGGATTTGGAATAAAAAAGGTGTCCCAAAAGTTGTTGTAATTTGATATACGTGGCCGAACTTTTAAGCCGTTATAGACAGACAGCTAAAAGTTGTAACTGTGTTGCTAAGTCCGCTATAGCAAGTTTATAATTTGAATTGAGAAATTAAAGAGTGTTCTCAAAATTAATGTAATTTGCACTACATGGCCCTGTCTTTTGAATCGTGAAATGCAAATATCGACTAAGAAGTATAAATATTTTAAATTATAAATTAAATTAAATAGTTGATATCACGTGATGTATATGGCCAAACTATTAAACCGCTATAGACAGACGGTTGAAATTTGCATAGAACCTGAATACTAAGTCTACTACAACAGCAACTGAAAACGGCTAAATTTAAAATATTGTTTCTTTTCTGGTTAAAAAAGATAGTAGTAAAAAGTTTCTATTCTTACTGTTTACTATTGAATTGTTCTTTTCGTTTATTGCTTTTGAAAAATGAGTATACTTATATTCCTGTACTCATTCAACCAAAGCATTCGACACCATTTATTCATTTGTCGAACATAGGAACTGTTTATTGTTATGTCGATACAAATTTCACTAGTTAAAACAGTTTATTCTGTTGTACACTATTGTCATAGGATGACCACATTTTAAAGTATGCAGGAATTTACGTTTAAAACTACTCTCATTTTCTCCTTCTCAAATGTATGAATTATTTTTTTTTGGTTTGTTCAACTTTGTTGCTGAATAAGACAAAAAAAAAACAAAAATTAAATTGCGTTTTAAAAATTCAAAGTTTCTTCTCTTAATAAATACCAACAAAATTGACAAGTGTAACACCGATTGTATAACATTTCGTTGTACTCGTAAGACTATTGTCTTTGAAAAAGTGACAATATTGTACTCTTTTATATGGCTTACGCTTATCTCTACACATTTCGTTTAAGCAAAACCATCAGGTAATCTAATTTTAATTTGCCGGAGACATTAAACAAAACGTTCATACAATAATAAATTTAATTTTAGTCTCGTTACTTTAATTTTCTTACCTATAAATCAAATAATCTGAATTGTAAGAGTGGCAGTCGTACATTTTAAAAAGGTCATTTTACAAAGCAAAGTTTTACAGCTTAAATTTTTAAAAAGGCCAATTACATTTTTTTGACAAGAAAAAATCTAAATGGGCAACGCTTTTAGAAATATTAAAGAATAAAAATTTTTAACCAAGACTGTTTTTGCGTCGCAGGATAAACAAGTAAGAAACAAGCTCAGTATAACGTTGCATTCAAGATAATTGTAAAATTAAGTGCATGATGCCCTACATAATCATCATGAACTTTTCATGCATACAAAATTATTTGGCTTAATATCTGCTATTTCTTAAGTCTAATTTTAATTTAAGATGAAAATCTTAAAATATACTGCAACCCAAATAGGTTAGCTACACTGGAGTTAAACGGTGGTAGCCGCTGCAATAAGATTTTCATAGAAGTAGGAACTACTAATGTCGCTTGAGAGAAATTCACAGATTTGGTAACTACATATCTTTAACCTCTTTTAGGTTAAACTTCTCTTATCAACGGTAACGTTACTTTATCATTGCAAAAAGCCATTTATAACAATGGCAAAATTAAGCTTTCTTTAATTAATTTCCAAAAGTTTCCTTTTTTACAGTCAAATTGTAATTGTTAGTAAATCATAGCAAAAATATGTTGTTTCGATACAATTTCTTTTACGGAATTTTAAGAAAAAAAAAATTCAAATATATAATTTTTTACAAAAAAAAAAAGTTCTTTAACTTTTACTATTGCCGCTAGCTAAACAAGCTCGCAACAAAATCAATTCATGATTTGATCATCGTTTAATACGGATTCGCTTCCATTCCAACTGAACAACAGTTACTGTTAGTAATATATTAGAAATAATTCGTATTATATTTATGTACTACAAATTTGTGCACAATGTATAAAATTTTTCCTATCACGAAATTTTAGTCATTTTTTAAACAGCGCAATCGTTATCATTCCGTACACAAAATGTCTTGAGACTCCCTTTATTTGTATTCGCTTGTGCTAACTACACTTTAATATATATGTGTGAACATAATCTTAAAATCATGACACAATTGTCACATCGCAATTAAAAACAAGTATCTTCTAAATAAAAAAAATTTCTTGTTAATTTTGTAGAAATCTTCAACATTTATAAATTGTTTTGATGATGCGTTTGAACGTCGTCAATTTTTATATATCAGTCTTGTTTATGAAGATGTAAAGTATACATTTTTTTAAAGCAAGTAATTTAAAATTTAGAAAGAGTAAACAATTATTATATATTAAATTATTATAATTTTTGTTTTAATAAATTTTTGTCTCTCTTTCTCTTAAAACTCTACAAAATAATATCCTTACTATTTCGTTTTAAATTACTTGTTCTTAAAACTTAATTATACGTTTACTTTTGTCAGAAAAGTAAAAAAGCCATTTTAATATCTTTTGTTGAAATAATTCCATCTGAGAAATGTTTATTAAAATTTTAATAAACTGTAAAATACAGATGTTTGTCAACCAGTATATACTTTGTATTTTAAACGTATACTGTGGTAGCACAAAAATATACGAGACATTCCAACTATAACTATAAATATTGCTTACGACTATTGTTGTTGCTTAATGCTGTCATTATCATTGCTTTTGTCGCAGAATTAATAAAAACTAATATCTTTATTGAAATTCATTTAATTTTTACTACAAAAATAATAATTACAAAGTAGAAAAGTGCACTTTATAAAAATAAACAATATTTTTTATGATTTATAGCAAGATAAAATTCTAAAACATTCGCACATTAGAGACACTGAGTTAAAAAAATCAACGTAAAATAATAGTAATTTTTTTTAAACCAACGACATACAATATTAAGTTCAAGTTATTGAATCACTTTTTTTTGTTGCGGGCTTAGTTTGAAACTCTAAAAAATATAAAAACTCGCCTAAATTAGGAAAAGCCCTGTACAGACGGTTGTCAGATCTTACAATATTGTCACCTAACAATGCACTGACAATGACATTGCAAAGAAAAATTATCACCACAATGTAGATTGTCAGTTCTGCCAATTATCTGACAACATTGTCAGACAAAAAATTGTTAGTTTATACTGTAGTAAGAATTGTCAAGTGGCAAAAATTTGCAGCTCTATTGTCAGAATTAAAACAATTTAACCCTGCTGTAAGGCCAAAAAAACTTAAAAACTATTGATTGCGGACCATTTTGGTACAGTTAATTTTTTTTACGAAATATTATATTAAATACGTTTTTTTACTATTTATTTTATATTATCAATAGAAATGGTTGATTAATATTACATTTATATTTATTTCACTGTTGTAATATACATTTTTTAAAAACCTTTGCATCGATCGTTTAGTACAGGGTAAGCTGAAGTAGTAGTGTTTTAAAGGGCCAAAATATCACGGCCGATATTTTTTTTCATCTTATGAACTAGTTCAGAAACTTTTGGAAAGAAAACTTAAATATGTGGGAACTGTTCGAAAAAATAAATTGTTTATCCCTCCAAACTTGCTTATTTACAAAAAAAAGTTCCTTTGTACACTTCAACCTTTGCTTTCAATGAAGTCGCTACCTTGGTTTCATACGTCGGTCATAAAAATAAAGCAACTATTTTGATAAGTTCTATGCATAAAACAGCAGAAATTGATTTCAAAGATAAAAAGGGGAAGCCTGCAATTGTTTCTTACTATAACTCTTCAAAAGGAGTGTCAGATTTATTACCCGTAGTTTATTTATCGTTTCTGATAAAACACTTTTACTTATATATATTAGGGGGTGTAGATACAGCTGACCAGATGATTGTCCACTACAGTACTAAAAGAAAAACAAATCGATGGACAAATGTAGTATTTTCAAACATATTAGACATATCTGCATTGAATGCATTTATTATGCAAATTTATATATAAGCAAAGGCGAAAAATCATTTGTTCAAGCTGTTCTATCTTGTATATTTTTTAAAAAATTGCAAAAATAAAGCATTGGACCAAAATGGTCCTTAACCTATGATTTGTAACTCTTTAGTCTTTTCAGCTCCCTTTTATGTTTAAAATTTGAAATTTTAATATAAGCATTTTAGAAGAAAAATAACACCTGAGCTGAAATTTCAGACAGATAGGTTTAGCCGTTTAAAAATTATAATAAAAAGAAAAAAAATTGACCAAAATGGTCCAAACTTTACAGCAGGGTTAAGAGAAAATTTATTTCATTTAATGTAAATTATTATAATAGTTACAATTAATATTATAAATCTTTATCAAAACAAATGGATTTTAATACCTTACGTTTTCAGTGAGGATCAAGAAGAATAATTCTTGCAAAAAAAGCGGCTTCAAAACAGATTTTAGCTATTTGTTAAAATCGGTTCAAAAGTTTGGCCACATACATCCGCTGTTGGTACACCCCTTAATTTTTAGTTTAAACTATTTATATTTCTTAATATACCATACAAATTAGTGGAAATTTTGTCTAATTTTTATGTGATTGTTTAATAATATCGGGTATGAGCAAACCCTTTAAATTACACTGTACAACAAAATCAAATTTTTTCCAAAATTACAAGGTCCGGGCTATAAATTCTAATAGAGGAGACAAAAAAAAAGAGATACGTGTATCGGCGTTTTAAAAGTTTACATCTGAATTTCATTTGAGAGGGGGTTAAAGTTTCCCAGCTCTGGCACATTCTTATTGTTAAACGGCTTAAGAAACCATGTTACATTTTAGGAATAAAATGTGTTCAGCAAATTTATGTAAAATGTTACGGAGAACATTTTTGTAGAAATGTTAACCCTCTAACTCCTAAAGATATGGGTCTTTTTTGTCCTTCTTTTAAAAAAGAGCAAAAAACACCATTAAAACAGGGTTTTAGAGGATTAAAATGTTCCACAAAAATGTTACCCGTTAAATTTTACTATAAGTCCCTGAATACACCAAAAAGGAAAATTCAACCATAAAGTCAGAAATAAGACGCAACAAAAGAGAGCTTGGGGTTAATTTCGCATTTATTAAGAATTTTGTGTTAAAGCAAATTTGGATAGCATATACTACATTTTTTTTAGCTCTAGGCAATTCTACTTCATTATCGTACAATGTCCAGCATATTTCAGCGATAAACAAATGAATGCGTTCTTCAATTGGTGCGCATGTCTGATGAAATTTTTCACCATGCTCATCAGATTCTGTTGACAACTGGTTCTCAAAGTAATCCATATGGGAAATTTAAAAATGAATTTTTATTGACATATGAACGCCTAGTTTTTCAAAAGCTCTAAGCATGGTGTCTACGTATATTCGAGCAGTAGGAGAACGATTTTTGCCTAAGACATTGTATATCACTTCCTTAATGCTTTTCCACGAATCAAGCTCAATTCGTGAGAGCGTTTCGTCAAAGTAAGTATTAGCTTTCTTATATCTAGACCAACAAAAACGCCTGTTGGTATGAAACCAATTTTAAGACTTTTAACAATAACAACGACTTGAAGAACATATACATACCTTCTTTAATCTTTGCTTCACTTAATTTTGGAAACATTGTTTTCAGAAAATTAAATGCTGATTCATTTGTATCCAGACATTTAACAAAGTTTTTACCACACCAAGTTTGATATGCAATCGGGGTAAGAGAATTTTTTCAGTTTGTACCAATGCTTGACGTACGATGTTGTGCTCTCCTAATGTTCCCTCAGCTCTCAACTTCCATTGTTTTTTGGAATATTAATCACCCTTCCATCTGCTATCACAAGTGCATAAAAAGCATCCGTACTTAACGTATCCAGCCTTCATACCTGAAGGGAAACTAGCGATTTTTAATTCACAGCAGATCCGCCACTTATGGTCTTCAAATTTTACGGAGTCCAGTATTAGTTTTATAGAATCATAGCTTTCTTTAATGTTCATTCCGTAGGCAATTGGAATTGGATTTTTAGTATTATCGTAATACAGAACTTGAGCTTTTAGACTCTTCTTAGATGAATCAATAAATATACGCCAGTCCTCGTGGTTATACTCAAAATTCATTGCATTCATTATTCCTTTAATATCGTTACAATAAGCAAACGTGTTATCATCGTTTACGAAAGCTGGTAACATTGACACCAGATTCAAGTATATGAAGACCTTTTAAGTCTGCAGCTGAAATTTCTGATTATTTTTTTAGACAGATTTAGTCTCCGAGCCAATGCATTTAAATGCTCTTGAGACATTAATATTGGTCTTGGGATAACTTCATTTCCTGTGTAATCACTATCTGCGCAACAAAAGGTTCCTGTTTCAGCGATGGTTCCATCAATATAATGACTAGGACTTCGAAGTTGTAGCACAGGTACTGGGAGTTTGTCAGAATGCGGAAATGGCAGCATGGCTGATGGTACAGTTTTGTATACAAAACTCTTTCGCCTATATCTATTCAAGTTTAATATGGAAATATTTTGGCACACGTAGCACGTAGCGTCATTATGGTTACCTGGATCTAATCACAGCATAGAAATACCAAACTGCATTGAATTTCGTTGACCTTCAGCGGGAGTTCAAAAATAAAACTATAGTTTTAGAACAAAAAAAATTAATTACCTTTGGACCACAAAATTAAGCCATTATAACAAATGCGACAGCAATGCTTCGGCGTCCACAGTTCATCCGGAAAAACTTCTAGCTCAAAATAACTTTTATAGATGTCTTCAACTTTACTATTGAAAAACGTAACTTTATATTCCGGTATAGTATGTTTACCGCAGATATAGCAAAACAAATCTAATTTTTTCAAACAATTGGACATTTTTGCTTAAACAAATCTTACACGTAAACTGAGTTTCTTTTTTAATTAATTAAGTATTACTATGAGATGGTCAATCTTTTGAAACTTGAATGCAACTGATGCTGTTAACAAAATTACTTGAATATTTAAACGGGCAAGAAAACACACAGAAAAGGACTCAATTTGCGTAGAAGAGGAGTTTTTAACTAAAACATTTTAATTTTTAGTGTTTAATAACTACCTAGTTCTATTTAGAATATGGAAAACATCGATATTTATTATTGCAGTAATTCATACATAAATAAGTATTATTTTAAATTTTTTAACATTCCCAAATGCAATTTTAACAGATTTTTTACAACCGCAATTATTACCCTTTTCAAATCATATTTGAAAACATTTTTAGTTTCAACTGAAATTATTTACCTATTGCAATACCACTGATAAATATTCTAGTACCTGATTTTATTTAAGGACATTCCCAAATTTGTGGAATTTTAACAACCACAAGTACTAATTACATTATTTTGTACATCCAAATTGGCCTGATTTATCATAATATTTAATTGCTTTTTCAAATTTGTTATTCTAAATAAAACATTTTCCTTTTAATGTTCAATTGAAATTTTTTTTACATTTACCTGTTTTTTTTTTTTTTTGGTCTATGGACATTCTCGAATTGGTTTTTTCTAAAACAGATTTTTTAAAACCACAATTATTATCCCTTTTCACACGTAATAAAATCTGGTTTATAAAAAGGCAGTAAGTAATAACAATTTTCGTAAGATAAAGGTAAAAGCATTCATTCGCTTATCGCTGAAATATACTGGACATTGTACGATAATGAAGCAGAATTGCCTAGAGCTAAAAAAAATTTAGTTAATGCTATCCAAATTTGTTTTAAAACAAAATTCTTAATAAATGCGAAATTAACCCTTAGCTTTTTTTTGTTGCGTCTTATTTCTGACTTTATGGTTGAATTTTCCTTTTTGGTGTATTCAGGGACTTATAGTAAAATTTGACGGGTAACATTTTTGTGGAACATTTTAACCCTCTAAAACCCTGTTTTAATGGTGTTTTTTTGCTCTTTTTTAAAAGAAGGACAAAAAAGACCCATATCTTGAGGAGTTAGAGGGTTAACATTTCTACAAAAATGTTCTCCGTAACATTTTACATAAATTTGCTGAACACATTTTATACCTAAAATGTAAGGGTCACATGGTTTCTTAAGCCGTTTAACAATAAGAATGTGCCAGAGCTGGGAAACTTTAACCCCCTCTCAAATGAAATTCAGATGTAAACTTTCAAAACGCCGATACACGTATCTCTTTTTTTTGTCTCCTCTATCAGAATTTATAGCCCGGACCTTGTAATTTTTTGGTGTGTTGTACAGTGTTATAAATTCTATTTTAGCGGATTTAAAAGTGCAAGTTCCTTGTAAATTTCACTTGTCTGTCTATAACCGTTCAAAGGTTTGGTCACACACACCAAACTGCATCAATTATTGGGATACTCTTAAATTTCCAAATTTTATACTTGCTATTATTTTTCTTTTTTTTTTATTTTAGTACTAAAATAAACTTAGGTTAAAATTCTAAAAAGTTGCATTTTAAATTCAGTTTTTGTTGTGAAAAACTCTAAACCTTGAGTAGGAAAAGTGCCATTAATTAAGTTTAAATAATTAAAAGCACGAGTGAGTGTGCTATTTAAAGCATAATTTCTATTATGGAATTGAACGTTAAAAATGTGCTGATGACGCAGAATTCTAGGTGGAACATTAAAGCGAATCCGTGAAAGTAAGTCTGGGCAGTCAATATTACTATTTATTATATCGTAAACAAATAAAGCTAATTGAAATCCACGCCTATATTCTAACGTTTGCAGGCCTAGCATTAAACATCTAGATTTATATGATGGCATGGGCTCTTCAAACCGCATTGACGATAGAGCAAACTTTAAAAGTATTCGCTGTACTCTTTCAATGCGAGATGATTGACGTGCACAATATGGATTCCAAATAACTGCGGCATATTCTAACTTGGACCTAACGTAAGACATATATAACAACTTTACCGTATAAGGATCAATTATAGAAGACTTAGGTTTTTTGTAAATATCAATCGTCTTTTTACAACCATCATATATTATTATAAATAAAATGAAATGATTTCTATATTGAATATTTATATTTTTTATTATAACGGTCATAGCTATCGACATTCTATCTAATGTTTAAGCGTTTGTTTATCACGGTATAAAAGATAGGACCACAAAGATCAATTTACATGAAAAATTTCGCTCGCTGCAATACTTGTTCCACATTCTAGTTTCAACTACTTGAGCTTTGTTTCTGAAGAGCTATAAGTACGGTGACCAGATTTTCCAACAAAAAATAAAGAACATTTGGAAATTTTGCAAAAATTATAAATAGTATTTAGTTTATTGTATATATTAGATACTTATATATTACATAAAATAAAATATTAGTTACTAGAAATTCACAAAAAAAAACTAAGACAATTTCAAAGAAAAGTAATATTATTAAAAAAAACTAAATAGCGCCAAAACTATTACTGATATTTTTCTATTGAATGTATTTGTTTTACAATATCAGGATTGTTTGCTAAATATAATTTAAATTCTAAACATTTCATTAAAAAATTGCATTTTGTTATTAAAAGTGATTCTAAAGTAACAACTTTTAGTTGGGACTTTTCTGTTGACCAAAAATTATTAGCAATTAAAAATATTCTTTCAGTTGGCTCATTAGAAGCAGGCAGGCACAAACAAAATTCCACTAGCTTCATTATATTTTTACATTCAATAATTTTGTTCATTAATATAACAAAAAATTTCTACCCACTTTTGATCCATTGGTGTGTTATCTTTTCTCCACTTCTCAATTCTTTTTGCATCTGCATATTTTTTAACACAAGCTACTTCATCAAATAATTCCTCATTATTTATTTTCATAACATCTCTTAGCTCATTTATCTGAACTAAACTTTTTTCAATAGAATGCCAACATGGAATCCTACGTAAAATGGCCCAATCAAAATGTTCAATGCTTCTAAATTCTGAACCCCATTGATTTAAATATTGAATACAGATATCATAAAAATCACTAACTAATTTTTAAAGTTTAGAACGTCAATATTACCCTGTATCTCCAGTAATGCAAGATTATTTTTAACAGGCAATGGTAAAAATTCTTCTTCTTTTCGTGCAATTAGTTTAAGTTTAAATTCCTTTAATACAAGAGCAGCCTCAGCCATTGAAATATGTTGTGAATCTACATGACAAATATTTCTATGGAATATGAAAGCTTGACTATGTACAAAAAGCAACCATAGTTCAACACATGGGTCATTAAAAATGTTTGCAATATCATCGGACACTTTTGCTCAGAGAGAAAATATTCTTTTAATGGCACGAACAATTGGCCCAACAATTTTTTGTATTCAATATCAACATCTTTACAAATCTCTTTAAGTTTTTCTACTCTTATTGTGTAAATGTAAAAAAAGGAGTAAATTTTTACAATTCTCATTTCGATATCAATTGGTAGGTAATCAGCAGCAGTTTGAACACAATTGTTCAAAATATGGGTAACACAATTTACACCAATTAGATTTTGTCCAATAAAATGTTGCATTTTATGAAATATATTATTCTGTTCATTTCTAGCCGAACCTCCAAAGTTGCAATTAGCATTGTCACCACAAAACGCTACCATCTTACCAATTATTTCAGATTTCTCTAATGTTTCTTGAAGACTTTTGGATATTATACGAGGGCTGCTCTATATATTTCTGGCCTAATAGTGAAAATGCGAATATTTATAATCAAAAATAGTTTTATTGTTTTTCAAAGTATTCTCCGGCATGAATATACACTTTTGCATGCGCTCAAACCAGTTGTCGAAGCACTTTTTCCACTCCGATTGAGACACCTCTAAAACATGGTTTTTGAACACTTCAACAGCTTCTTCTGGTGACGAAAATCGTTGACCACGCATTTTTTTCTTGATGTGCGGAAACAAGAAGAAGTAATTAGGTGCCAAGTCAGGGCTATACGGCGGATGACCCATTAAATCGACGTTTTGGCCGCTAAAAAACACTCTGGTTTGAGCCGATGTGTGAGAGCTCGCATTGTCATGGTGAACAATGATTCGTCTTCTCTTGTTGGTTTTTCGAATTTCTACGATGACTTCAGGCAAAAAATTGTAGTGTACCACTCAGAAGTGACCGTCCTACGTTGCTCAAGCGGAACAGTCGCCACATGACCAGTTTTGCCGAAGAAACAGGCGACCATTTGTTTCGAAGTGCTTCTTCCACGAACAACTTTCGTTGGATTTTGCTCGTCTTTGAAGACCCACACGGTCGATTGTTGTTTCGTTTCGGGCTCATACGCATAGATCCATGATTCGTCACCTGTGACGATCTTATAAACGTCATTTGAAGCACCGCAATCGTATTTTTGCAACATTTCTTTGCACCAATCGACACAAGCCTTTTTTTGAGCGACTTTCAAATAATGCGGGATCCAACGAGAACATACCTTTTTTACGGCCAGGTGTTCATGCAGTATCGAATGTATGCTGGTGGAAGAAATGTCCAAGGATGTCTCTATCTCTCGGTATGTCGCATGTCGATCTTGCATATGAGTTCACGCACGCCATCAATGTTCTCTGGCACAACAGCCGTTTTTGGACGACCTTTACGGAATTCGTCTTTGAGCGAGCATCGGCCACGATTAAATTCATTAAATCAATTTTTCACAGTGCTATAGGATGGTGCTTCATCGCCATACAAAGATTTAAGTTCATCAATGCACTCTTGTCGTGATAATCCACGTCAAAAGTTGTGAAAAATGATGGCACGAAAATGTTCACGAGTTAATTCCATTTTTTTCTATATTAATTTTTTCAAGTCACTGTTAACAACACATATAATGGTCGTACGTCAAAACGTTTTGAGTACGATTATGCTTAAAAATGACAAACTTTCCAATGGAAATGTCAGATTGCACTTGGCAGCACTCAGTGTTGCCAGGCCAGAAATATATATAGCAGCCCTCGTATTGGAGTTTTCACCTTGAAGTTCATTTACAGCTAGAATTTTCACCATAATGCCTTTATTTAGTAGAAAATATCGTACTCATACTGGGCATAGCTTAATGGATCCGTGGTTGGAACAATCTAAATATATTGAAATGCAATTAGTTTCAGATAAGTCACTTTTTATTGAATTCAATGAAACGCGTTTAAAAACATTTGTGATAATTGCTTCACATTTAGTTCGTGCACACGAATATTTTTTTTCAAAGCATGACTTAATTAATTTTGAGGTACAATCATTTGATCGAAATGAATAATTGTGGTAAATTGAATGATAAGCCCAAGTACCTTCAACGATAGCTAACTCCTTTTCCTTATCATTAAAATGTACGTTTCTCACAACGTCTGTCAATGGCTGACTTAAACTGCTAGCGATAACTGCTTTTCTATGTTTTTTAGCTTCTAAATGTGGTTTTATATTTAAACCGCCACCATTTGCCACGGAAAAATGGGCACCACATTTTATACACTTTACATCGTGGTCACTAACCGTTTTATGTATGAATGGAAATTTTTCCTGTATCTCGCTAGTAAAAGTACATTTTCGCTTTGCCGACATACTTTTCTAAAGTAAATATGTATATATGTATTTAAATTAATAAACAATTCTTAAGAACTTACTTAAATAATAATAAATGTTTTATAAATCTTGCAGAAAAAGATCACTACCATTCAACTCCGGTTGTTACAAAGTTTGCTTTGCACTACACCTGTTGCTTGCTTTAACTTATTTTCCCAAAATAACGTTATTTTGCAATAAGAAAATCATGGTCGGTACTAACGAAAAAACTTCTCATGAGCCGCCGATAAAGTAAAGTCTTTTGTCGACGATGTTGTTACATATTCGCCGTATTTTGATTGTGTTCACATGTGGTAATTTGAGTTATGCCAACAACATTGTATATTCTCTGATTTTTTACGTTGCAGTATAAAATAAAAAAATATAATTTTCCAGTTCGGAGAAAGAAAATACGCGAAAAAAAGGACAATTCAAGAAAAAAAGGACATTTTTTCTCTAAATTTTCAAAGGACAGCGTTTCAAAAAAAGGACAAACCTTTTAAAAAAAGGAAGAATGGTCACCGTAGCTATAAGTCATTTCCAAAGTAATTGAAAATAGGCGAGTTCTCTTTCATCATTAAAACCGTACAGGAAACTACCGTTGCTGTCCATTTATTTCAACTTTATTTTAATTTAAATTTTGATTTTAAATTTTTTAAAGAACTTTTTGACTTTTTTCCATTTACTTTTATTAATATATAAATATAAATCATGTAAAATTTTCAATATATTACAATTTATTTTGAACTGACAATGCCTGACAATGTTCTGACAATGCAATTAGAAGCGTTCAGACAATTGCAAGATATCTGACAATATCAGCATACTAGCAGATCTTCGACTATCATACTGAGGCCATAATATCCTCGAAACCGTGCAGGTGACCTTGTCAGACAATCTAGTCTGCACGGCACCAAAAAGATCTCGCCAAAAAAAACCATACAGTAGCTTAACGGAACTCCTACCAGTGGATCTCCCGGTAACTCAGTTAAATTTTAGATCTGGCGAGTTCATCTGCAACTACATTCCCGGGTATGCCCGAATAGGCCGGAACCCAAAAAATTTCCAGTTTGAAATATCTCGCCATTTGGTTTGGAGATGCCCGGCCAATCTGGATGTCATGCATAACCGATAAGGAATTTATCGCGGCCTTGCTGTCAGTAAAGATTCGGAAATCCACTCCGTATATACTTCTACTTACTGAGATGTCAGCCTTAATCACGCTACATTGGACCTGTAGCCTAAACTTTATCCTGATCTGAAATCTAGGAATAAAGACGCCTCCCCCGATCACCTTGACTGGCTTTGACCCGTCTGTTTAGACATCAAGCACATGTTAGACGTGTACAACAATGATACTGCGAATCTAATTTCAGACACGGGAGTGGGCGAGCAATAATCTATATTATCGGGAATAGCCGAGGTGCAGCCCAAGATTGTTTAATAGCCATAGTCCCTTGGCCTCCATGCCACAGCTGCATTTAGCCTAACTGCCGAGTTCATACCCAGTTGTTTGGCCATTAGATCGGCCGGTGGCCAGTGCAGCATGGTGAAAAGGGCCTTCGATGGAGTGGTGCGTATTGCACCTGTCACCATCAAGGCCGAGTACGCAGAACCCTTTTCAGTTTACTGTAGTTTGTCAGTCTGACCAATTCGGGCCACCAGTCGATAACCCCATACATAAGTATGGATTTAATCACCGTGTTGAAAAACCAGTACGCTGTACACATAATGAGCCACTGAGGCCCTGTCCGCCTGAAATCGGATATTAGGGTTCCATTATAATTTGGAGTCTACTGTGGTACATAGATATTTCGCCCTGTCAGACAACCCAAGCTCCACCCCATAAAGAAGTGGTAGCGGAAATGTGGGAATCTTATTTCTCCTCGTAGAGAGCACAAGTTTCGTTTTCCGAGCGTTCGCGCTAAGGCCGCTTTCGAAGCACCACCTACTGACACAGCACAGCGCCGATTGCAAACATTGTGATGGCGTATCAGGATACTTTCCTGTCACTGCAACCGCAACGTCATCCGCATATGCCACAGTCCGGAACCTCTTGAAGCCCATTTCTGTCTGCAATAGGTTCAGAAATGTGTCCCAGAGAGGGGGTATTAATACCCCGTTGTGGTGTATCCCGCTTAGGTACCCTAAACATGATAGCTTACCCAATTTTGGAAGTAATGACCCTATTAGTCAGAAGAATCAATACAAAGCTGGTTATGGACCGACATACATTCAGTCTCTCCAGCCCCATCGTAAAGCCTCCGCTATCACATTATTGAAGGCCCCCAATGCATATACCTTATGCCCTGGGGATTTTCTAATGAACATCGTAAGCGTGTTTAGTGCCATCTCAATGGATCTGCCGCATGCTGATCGGCGGAGAGTCGGTCGGGATTTATTGTTGTCCTCAGATGGAGGTCAATTATCCGTAACTATGTGTTCAAAAGGAAGGAAGATAGACATATAGGTCTAAAATCCTTCGACACAGTATACGAAGACTTTCCTCCCTTGGAAATGAAAACCACGGAGCAAAAAGGCCACGGTTCCGGGCTGTAGGTCCATGCAATGCATGCTGTGTATATCCAAATCAATCATGGTAGAATAATGACTGCATTATGCTGAAGATCAGCTGGTATAATACCATCGGATACCATTGATTTGAACGTATCAAAACTTTTCAAAGCTTACATGATTCTTTCCCTATTTATAGAAAAGGGAACTGATGAGTGGCAATCAAGAAAGCAAAGCTTTTTCCCCTGTAGGGAGTACAGCCTGGCAAATATGTTTCTATGAGAAACACTCAAGGTCTAATTACCACATGGTTTCTTAATGAACAGCCAATGGGCGACGCCGATAGGATCTTGCGAAATCTACAAGTCTCGGAAGAACCCTTTAATCCATTGCAAAAGGATCTGTAGAACATCTGCTTCACATTCCTTACCATATTTTTAAAACTATTCGCTGAGGAATTGTAAGCCGACCAGATTCCCGATCTCTTAGCCTCATTGAAAAGCCCACGGAAAGCTTTACGTCCCGAGCTCCACCAAGGTTGTTTGCTCTTACCTCGGCGGATATATATCCTTCATGATTCCGAAGTCATAGGTTCAAACGCATTACTTAACGCCTTCGTAGCAATTTCAATATCCCTCCGATTGCTATTTGCGGTGGAATCGCAAGAAAACCTGAAAGCAGGTAGCGTTGCCCCTCCCAGTCTGTTTTCCTTCTGTTCCGTTGGAGCATATTTACTACAACAAAAGTGGATTCCGACACAACGTTTACGACGTTCAGATATTTACAAAGAATGAAATCAAATAGAGACTAACCGATTGCATTTGAATCCGAGCTACCTCACACATCCTGGTTTGCGTTCGCGTCTGCCCCAAGTATAACCGGCAAATTCCGTCTGGCTGCCATCTCAATTATCCTGCGAATCATAGGTGTTGGGGATTCTGATCTTACCTAGACCATTCAAGTGTAGTAGCTTTAAGCCTCTAGCATTGAGCCCACAAATCCTGTCTAGATAACGCCATGGTTCTTAGGCTAATACACTAAGGTACAGAGGAGGTGAGCAGCAGAAAATAGACTTGAGTTACCTTCGCCATTTCTATTCAGCCACAAACTCAGAGTTTGATACGGTGCCTTTCTTCGAGATCAACCCAGCAGTCTCCTCATTTACCACATCTTCCGGAGTAGGATCATCACCCTTCAGAGTCAGGTTACCCTTCCCGACGTCTTGATAGACATAAAGAAGGATAATTTCGAAGCCGCAGTGGATCCTTCCTCACCTCTCTCAAAGCGGCGCCAGTGATTTGGGACTCACTCTCATATCCGCGTCATTCCATTCGATGACATCGTATACAAGATTGCCCCTTCCAACCTGACAACAACTGTGAGGTTTCTGGAGGAACAGCTTGGGAACCCGAATACTTATACGCAGTTTCCTTACCGGCAAGTCTGGTTTCCCAGAGCGCCCGCCCGCCGCACCAATAGGGTAAACAGACACTAATGGATTTCAGACAATAGACCGGATCAAGGCGGACCCAAAAACCGACATACCTTGACAGAGTGCCTAGTCTTATTAAAAGGGAAAACACTCAGTAATGAGTAGTTGATAGCCGCCCCACCGGGGAAACATATAGTATCAGACACTTAGGGGGGCAGTTCTTAGTTTCGCACTCACTATGAGCTCATCTGGCATGGGTATCCCTACCAGCACAGCTTGCATGGATCATCATTTAAAGCCTCTGCATCACGATAAGATGACTGCCTATCGCAAAGGTCGTCTAAATTAAGTGATTATAATTTTATCAAAGATACTATTAGTTTTTTATATATTTCTAAAAGTAGATTTTTTTGCTCGAAACTTCTTTTCTCTAATATGGAAAAGAAAATACATTTTATTTTCAAGTTACTTGGAGGTAATTGTACCGTAATTGTAATTGTGTATTAAAAACAAGCGCGTTTCTTTTTATAAGCCAATTTTTCGGGACTGATTTTATTCATATAGTTTTACCGTTGTATTTATTTGTAATCCTTTTTCGTATTCGCAGTAATATATAGAAAAAGAAGAAAATCTTCTGAGAAGCTTTAATAAAAAATTTTTTTTTACTTAGAATAAATTTTAGGCAGATACCCTTACCACTTTACAGTTTTGTTTTAACCATGTCAAAGACAACAAAGTTTGTTGACCAATATATGAGTAAATAAATAATCTTTTTAAATTTAAAACATTAAAGAAACGTTTAGTTTGGCATTAGAAAAATTTTAAAACTTTCAAAGACCCATCAAAGGCATTTGATTTTAGTCTTATTACGACATGGTAAAACTTTAGCAGATTTATATAATAGTTTGAACTATCCTTTAAACCAAAGATCAAGTAAAGATTATTAGCCGGTAAAATCTTCGGAGTAACAAGTTCCAAATTTGGTTTTGTTCGGTGATTGGTTGAGTTGGTTTTCTCTAAATTGGGGCAGGAAGCTGTCAAATTCTTTTTCTTATAAAATTACTACCCCAAGACGCCAAACCCTCGAATACTAGCGCACACAAAAGTCTACTCACCTCTAAATGCTTATAATTCATTAGTCTCTTCTTTATAAACAGCAGCCGCTACAACTTCAACTACTGTACTAATGTTTATAGTCAGCCGAAACCCTATTTCTTAAACATTCAACTACCACGTAAAAAAAGCGGGAATAAACAAAAGCTTTTGGAAGTTGGGAAGTTTTTTGAAAAAATTTCATTTAATTGTGGCAATATAATTTGAATTAATAGTAATCTTTAAATTCAATGGATTTTATTTATGACTGGTAAGAAGAAATGCAATCTTCACTTTGGACTTTTTAATTAGATTTTCATTTTTAAATAGTTAATTTTTTTTAATATATAACAAGTTGCAATTGGCAAATAATTTCTTTTGGCGTACTTAGCCTAAGAAAATAAGTGAGTATAAATTTATTCGTGCTGACGAAATTAGATTATTTCTTTCACGTTCAGAGGGGCCGAACGTATCACTGCTTCCAGGTTGTTTGAATAATATTTTACTGTGTGTTCCAAATCATGGAGATGGCAATCTTCATATAACGTTTTTCATCTTTTCAACAAATGAACACCCTTAAACAGGTGCAACACATAAAATGATATATTGTATTACTCTGTCCCAAAAAGGGAGTACTTGTTATATTCTGTCTTTGAGCCAAAATGTAATTTCACTGCTCACGTGAAAAAATTATCGGGGCAGTTACGGCACTATTTAAAGAAAGCTAAGCTTCTGATTCAGAATTGCTTTAATTAAAACGCCTGGATAATAGCGGAAGTTCTAACAAGTTTTGATACGATGACATCGCAGGGCAACATGTTTTCACAGAAAAGTACATGCTATCACGATGTATGAAAATTAAATAAAATAAATTACAATTATATATAATATTTTGTTCGGCCTATTTAAAATACCCTGTTAAGACATACGCTTCAATTGCACAATAAAGAAATTTACGCAATTAAGGCCCTAACTGAACTCAATTTACCATATAAGAAATTTATTAATAAATTAATCAATTAGTACTTAATTGAGTCATTAATTGATAAAGTTCCTCATACAACCATTGTGAAGGGTGTTCAGTGAGACAAAATTTTATACAACGACAAAACTAAGTGCCATAAAAATGAAAAATAATATACAAGCAAACTTTATTTTAAAGCCGAACTTCTCTTCATTCTTCCAAATGTAAAAATAAGGTCTGTCCAATTAATTTCCGGCAGAAATTAGCAACGATAGAGTAACATTGCTATTCCAAGTGAAAAAACTAAACAAACGCATTTTTGGCAAAAAAAAAATAAATAAATAAATAACAAAGCAAAGGAGAATTGACGATAATAACAAACAACCACAAAAATAAATTTATTATATGCAAAAAAAAAAATAAAATATGCATCGATTGCGAAAATTGTTCTGTCTTTTTTGTAAAACTTTTTTTCTTCTATTTATTTTCTTTATTGTTTTATTATCCTGGCGTTTACTTGTACATAGTTTTCTTAGCTTTCTTCTACCTATTATACAACCGTTAGCTTCAATTGAAAATATTTTGCATTCAAAACCGAAAACTATAAATGTTATGTATATTTTCTGCTGTGTGGTTGTAAAAAAATATAGCGATTATTATGGCAAAAAATCCATACATTTTAGTCTAGCAACGATGTGATGTAAATATTTTCGTAGGAAGTGCTAATAAAAACTTTTAATTTAAAGTATTTAATATATATCAATTTATTTTGTTAAACAGAACAGCTCTTCTGGTCTTGCCAGTAACAAAAGCAGTAACAAATTTATTAACATTTACATCTTATACTCTTTTTTATACTTTCGCTGTATCTTTTTAAGTACTGAAGTAAATACTTTCCAATAACAATAAGTAACAACTTCTTGTTATTGAACGTAACTGTATTCTACTGTCAAACTTTAATTGAGTAATTTAAATTGGACATGTGTGAACACCAAAATTTATTACTCAATTTAAATTTTAATTGTCTAAATTAAAGCGTATGTCTATAAATCTTCAAGTTTTAGAAAAATAAAAATATGCAAGCTTGAGGCCAATTTGTTTTTAATAAAATATTTTAATTATTTTATTTTTTCTTCCAGTACTTCGATACCCACCGGATAACATTATGAAGGACTAAAATATATAAGAACATACATTTTGTGTTATACATAATTGTAACCAACACAATACAAAACACAATACAAATTCAATAAACCAAAGACACGAAAAAAGACTTCTCACCGTTTTTACATTAAACATATTAAAATTAATTATCTTCTCTATAGGTATGTTAATTATGTGTATCATTTCCAGTATTGTAATTATTGTCTGTTTGTAATATTTCAATAAGAAGACTCAAAAAGAATCTAAGCACAGATTTGGAATCAAAATATGTCTAAGATCATTCAACAAAATCGTATGGACAAAATCTTAGTTGAACACAGAAATATGTTTAAGCGAATAAAATATATAAAAAAACTAATTTTTACATTAAATAAGACTTTAAGTTTTATTAAGAGTGAAACCACAAAGAAGCTAATTTAGATATCCTTGCAAGATTAGACAGATATCCTGAAACAAATAACGGACTGATTTATTAACTTCTGAAAGCTCTTCTAATTTCAGATGAAACTTATGTGAGCGCAAAATTCACTTCATTTTAAAAACCAAAGCTGAAAAATAAAAAAAGAGCTCATCAGCATAACCATAAACAAAAGTATTTTCTCCTGCGTAATACATCTTATCTCAGTTTTGCATTATCTTATGGAATGATCAATAATTTACAACTGCGAAATATTATACACTCATATAAAACAGTTCTTTGCCATGAAAGAAACTTGGTTGCGGATTTACATAATTTAATCATCCGACATAACGCTTTTTGGGGTAAAACCTACACCGATACCGAAATAAAGTAAACGAATTTACTTTCACACATACTGCCGACCATCCTCAATTAAAAAGTATATTAATTTTTTTTCTTCTGTTTATTAAATTGACATTGGCTGGTTTAAGCTTTTTTCCACTTAAAAATGCTGAAGAAAATGCTTATGCAACTTAAGGGCACGCAATTAATAATTAATACATACATTTCAATAGATTGTAATAAAAATAATATTTGACACTTATGAAGCACTACAAAAGTAAGTCGACATTATATAAGAAATTTTTAATCATGTATTTTATCATTTAAAATGATTAAAGAAAGGACCTAATATTCATTGTTATAGTTAAATGTTTCGACTGTTTAATTTTTAGTTTAATGTTGAGGACATAAATTTAAAAAAAGTAAGAGTGCTATATTCGGCTGTGCCGAATCTTCTATACCTTTAACCATAAATGTAAGTCTAGTTTAGTGTAGTAACTGCAATCAAACAAACAAATATTGGGGTGACATAGAATTTCAAACTCAAACTGTTTGTTCGTAACATTGCAGCTGGTTAAGAAGTATCTACACTTGTTCTTTTATAAATAGAAAGTT
The DNA here is from genome assembly GCA_916610165.2 of Gymnosoma rotundatum. Lineage (NCBI taxonomy): Eukaryota > Metazoa > Arthropoda > Insecta > Diptera > Tachinidae > Gymnosoma > Gymnosoma rotundatum. Next base: position 58,935,979 of record OU744340.1, on the reverse strand, counting down.
GCTAATAGTTATTGTTAAAATAATAAAAATTTACCTTTCATTGAAAGTAATCCAACTGTTCCTTTCTTTAATAAATTTAATATTTTTTACAGCAGCAAAATGTAGAAATTAAGACTTCATTCAACCTTAAAAAAGATTAAAACATATTATTAACACAAATTAAAAGATAATTTTGTTTACAAATTTTAGTAATATATAAGTAAATATAATATATAAATATAAGTAATATATACTCGTAAGTATAATTATTTAATGTCTTTATGTTTCTCAAAGTGTCAAAAGTACTCACAAAAACATCGTTAAAAGAAGCTAAAAATCATTAAAAACTAAATTTACTTTATTCGTGCTTGATTCCTTCAAAAATAAAATTTTATACATAGATAGATAGATTTTAGTTGTTGTAGTTTGTATAATAATAAGTGTATATCTATTACATTACGGCTAAGAAAATATAGAAAAATTCCAAAACTACATAACCTGATAGAATACCCTTTAAATTTTTTTTATTTTAAATATTCGTTACTGTGACCTTTAAAATACTGCATAACATAAACATTTTTAAAAGTTTTAAAACTTACGGTTTCCCAACTACAAGTACAACTAATTTTCAATATTTTATTGTTAAAATTACATTACCTAGAATCAGCGTTGCCACACAAGAAATTGACTTCCTACCAATAATTTTCAAAAATCCTACCAAAAATTTAAAAATGCGTTTCTTGCACATAAACTCTGTTATACTCACTTGGTTTTTTTCCGTAATTGTTGAGGTGGAAATTTGTCTTTTGGTGATTTTTAGGATGGATGTTATGATTTAAAATAGTTTTAGAGCATATTATGCAGAATGAACACCCATCCCTTTCCTGGAGCCAATCAAATTCGCTTAACCATTCGTTTCTAAATTTTTTTTGACTGTTTCTTTACATGCAATATTAGTAAATATTTATGTAATTAATAGGTACATATATACAATTAAAAAAGTTTACTTACTTTTCCATTTTGTCTGTTAATTTTTTTAATACAAACACTTGTAAATAAGACTTCACTCAAAAATATTGTTAGTTTCAATTTCATAATATTGTTCGCGTTTCTTAAACCAGAGATGGTTATAGGTTTAATCATCTTTATGCAAAAAAGCAGAGATGTTTTTTATTACATCTAAAACAGTTTTTGAAAACAGTGGTAAAACTATTCACGGTTATTGTTTATTTAATTCAAAGTTACATTTTGTTATTTTATGTTCTGAATTTTTAAGGTAAAAAATTTACTATTGCTAAAAATTTGCTACAGGAGGAAAACCTACCAAAAATTTAAAAAAATGCAACAAACCAACCAAACTGTTTTTTAAAAACGAAAAACTACCAAGTTTGGTCCGATTGGACCAAAGCGGCAACGCTGCCTAGAATACTCTTAGTTATTTATTTGTTGTAGTCTGTATTATAACACTTTTACATATCTGTTCTTGTACCGCCAAAATGTTTAATTTTTTATACAACCATTGGTGAGTATCATTTACCAAACGTGTGTTAGATACACCTGCACGAACTACAAATATATTTTTAATGTATGTTATTTCCATACACGACACATGTTCTCTTTTGCCGAACACGTTTTCATTTATTTGTTTGTTCGACAACATATAAAAATGTAGAAATAAGTAATATTAAAAGAAAATATGCGTATGTTGCTTTCAAACTGTAAGTTTTGTGTATATTTTCTAAATTCTTTTAAAAACCAATATTTTTCATTGAAGTCAGTTCTTCATAGTTTAGGAATTCTTAAACTAACCCACGCACGATCCCACCTAACAAAATAAATTCGTTTTATCAGTCTACACAATTTTGTCTTATTTGTTTTCGTTTTTTTTTTTGTCTCTAAATCTATATTGCGCAAACATATGTAGGTAAATGGTGTTTAGTTCAAATCTGATTAAACAAAAGCTTATGTAAATACTGGGTTGGTATAACTTAAAAATACTCTGTGACAATTTTGGTTTTAAAATAAAATATTTTTGTTAATATTTAAAAAAAAAAACTATTTAATACTTAAAAATTACTTACTTAAAAATTTTAAAGAGTAATTCCACGTATCAAACCCTCAATCAAGAGTTAGATATGATTATTTAATTGCAAAATGTATATCCGAATATACTTTTAGTAATAGAAATTTTTATATTAATGTTGTTGTTGCGAAAGAAGATCAATATCTGAAAAAAAAAACACAAAAATTCGTCTTAAGTCCCTACAAAAAAAATATTTAACAACCAAGATGCAGCATTCTTTTGATTGACCCAAACATAAGTTATGTATAAAGAAACAATAGAATGAGCTACCAGATTTTTTCATATTAAAACATCTAGACGTTTTAATCCACCTATTAATAGAAATTGAAGTCGCGAACACGATGATAGTATGGATAAAAGCTTTCAATTAGAAAAATGAATGTGTGTAGAAATAAGAAAGTTTCCAACTGTCCGCTTCTTCGAATATGGGGTTTTTTAAGTGGTAGGAAAAAGCCAAAAACACAAACACCTATCTGTCTGTCATCCGGTTACATATAAGTTATTTAGATAAATTTTGAAAAGATATAATGATTTTTTGATTGTTTGTTGAAAATATCTCTCTTGTATGTTTGTAAACTTTATCTTTTGTGTTGTACAAAAAAGTCTGTACACATTTTCTTTTTTTTTGGGCAACATAAAGATAAAAAGAATTTTTAGACGTTACTGTTTGTATTTAAAAGGAATTATTTTTGACAAATGTTTTTACAGAGTGTGGAGAGTTTTCCTTCCTTGGATCTCTTTACAAATAAAAAAACAAATTATCCTTTTTATTAGTTCATAAACGCAATAATTATTATAATTTTGTATGAGAGGTATCACGCCTACTATTGTAATCAACGTAGTCTTTGCACCACCCACGTTTTTTAATTGGTTTTTTCATTTTACTGTAGTGCATATGGTATAAACATGCATACCCAAACAAACAAACATGTGGTATAAACATGCATACCCAAAATATAAAATAAATATCAAAAGTAAATGACCGACAAAAAATGCAGTTAGTAGAAAATGCAAAGTCAAGTGTTGAATGAAATATTGTAATTTAAGATTTTTAATAAATATATGAACAATAAGTAGGAGAAATAGATAAATATATATGTAAATAATAAACATAGAAATTATTGATTATGAATAGGAGAAATGATTATTCTTTAAGAAAACATAGAATAAGAAATAGTATATAAGCTAGGGAAAATTGTAAATAAAATCAGAAATAATTCTGACTTTAAGCAATAGAGTTGTTTTATTCCTCAACAAACTTCGGCAATTAACTTTGCCATCATATAGAGCCGCCTTCTACTCTAAGGCTCTTTAATAAAACAAGAGTACTATAGATACAACATTTTAAACAAAACATTATACAAACCTTACATTACTCTTCATACAATTGAATTAGAATTAGGAAAAGCGCCTTTAAATAAAAAATGCACATCCACGAAAATCTTTATATGAATTTTAAATTTTGTTTTTGTTTTTTTCTTTTAGACACACTATGTCGGAATTTCTTACTAGTTGAAATGCGCTTTTCCTTTATCAATCCAACCACAGATAGAGGTATTGCAACAATCTGGCTATCTGTCTCAGGATAGCCTACAGTTTTCTGACTTATTGCTGCAATAGTGTGGCAATATCAATACTTTAGCATTACTTTGTTGTAACTATCTCACACATCTCACTAGGCCTCATTTCGCTATGTATTGCGCAGTTGCTATTTAATTCGCTAGGAAAAAATTGTATTTCCTTTTATAAAATCTTCTTTAACGAAGAATGACTAACGCCTGAACTACTAGAGAACTGCTTTGTTACCTCACTTAGCCGAATGGGTATATGAAAATTTTTATGTTGACGTTTTATCATCTGTACTTTTCCAAGTGTGATGAAGCAGCCATCTTTCAATCAAAGGCTGTTTCTAGTGTATTTCTTTAAGAGATTTTATATTGCTACCCTGCCTTCTAATAAAAAGTATTAAAAAGTATATTTTTTTCTTTTTTTAACCAACTAGTGCAAACGTGCAAAAGTGGAGAAAAAATAAGATGTCTTAAAAAATTATTTGATAGTAGACCAGAAGAAATTTAAGGGAAAGATAAAAATATTTTATTCATTTTATAACATCTGCCAAATTTGTTACCAACATTTTCAATAGCTACTGTCATGGATAAAGCGGCTGTCATGCTTAATGGTGTACAAAATGTCGCAGTAGGAAAAATTAACATATATTGCTGATAAAGAACAATTTTCAGAAATATTGTTAACTCTAATAGCGTTTAAAATATTCAGTAAGAATGAGAAGTTAAATGTTCTTGCAAAGTAAGATGTGAATTTTTAATTTTTAAAGAAAACATAAATTTCGTTCCACCAAATATGCTGACGATATGTCTGCTATACATGAACACCTGTTGTCTAAATGATTGCAGCATTTGCTTATATTCGTCAACAAGCAAATTTAAATAAAACAAAAAATTACACTTTTTGCTGTGAGGAGGAATAAGCTAAGCTATTAGGAATACTTTTGTCAAAATAAATTTAGTTTGGTTTGAGATGTTGACCGAAGGGGTTAACATGAAATAAATGTTTTTAATATATTTATCATTTATAAGAGTTAATTTTAATTTATTACTGTGAAATTAAGTGCGGAAGTGTCATTCGGTTATATGCTTTTTTTTATTTTCGAAACTTTCAAAAAATTTAGTTTTGGATTTTCATGTACTTGATCTAGACATGAGCACATCAATTATATTACTAATTTTGAATTACTACGTGAAAATGAAAACTGCTATCTTCTGCTTTTGCTTCTGAGCCATCATATGCACTTTACTTTCTTGAGGCACTGGGTAGACCAACCTGGTATCGATTTAACATTTTTTATTGCTGTAATCGTTTGAGCTCTTTGAAACCCATAGAGGCAGTTATATCCATAGAATTTATGCGGTTGTAAAAAAATCAAATTTTTTTTTGTAATAGAGATACATCACTGAGAAACATTTAAGCATGCTCAACTGAGAAACTAAACATATTTTGCTATGGCTTGTTTACAGCAAAGGCTCGATCTAGTTTACCTTATTTGCTTACTAAAGTAAAATTTATTTAAATACAAATTAAATTTGTTAATTTTTTGGCAAACAAACTATGCAATCTCTTAAAATATTTTGGCTAATGACAGGTACGAATTACCAACATCAACTTATTTTACATTATACTCAATATAAATAATAAATTTATATTAGGTTTATTAATGGTAGGATTACCGAATTTTTTAAAATGTTGCAGCCCGCTTAGTTGAAGCTGGTTAAAAAAGGAGGCATGTCAAAAAGTCCAAGGACATAATGTTCATAGACTTTATGTCGCACTCAAAAGTGACATAATGTTTATATCCATATTGTCGTTTTTCAAAGAGACTCGATTACCAAAGATTTTCTGCATGGCGTAGATGATATGGCGCAGATGACAGTAGTATATGCCATTCATTTTCATTTCACAATAGACCAAGCCTTCGGGAAATCTGGGATATTGGAAAGCACATAAACAATACTGTTAATCGCGACCTTTTGGTAATCTCTAAATGGGGCCTTACGAATAATGCTCGTAAAACCCATTGGTGTGTGCTTTCGCACAGGCGTACGGCTGAATATGCTACCTCATATGTAATTATTGGTGGTATATATATTAAGGAATCAGAAGCTTTCGATTCCTTGGCATGAAAATTCAATGTGATGTTCGTTGGAACCAGCATATTTTTTATGTCGCAAGAGAAGCATGCAAGTGCCCAGGTTTTCTGAAACGGTGTAACAAATACTTCACTCCATCTAATCTCCTTACTATCTATGACACCTTTATCAGACCAAAAATGGAATACAACTCTCATGGGCCGGTGCTTTAAAGTCTATTTTGGAGTTACTCGACCGCGTGCAGAAGAGAGCGAAGAAGCTCATCGATGACAGTAGGGTATCCAGCTCTATTGACTCTCTGGAATATCGACGCAATGTGGTAAAACTGAAGCGAAAAATTTAGTAAATGGAGTTATGCAATGATCAACTGTATAATCCAGATTAGTCTGAAAGTTTTTACCAAATAAAACGTACGTTGCAAGAGAAATGTGCTCTCGGCACAAAGACGGAGAAACAACGTATAACTTTCCTGTGTTGCGCGAATGCACCAGGGGCACATAAACTTAAAATTTTGCTAATTGTTAAGGCCAAAAATACACGCAGTTTTAAAACCGTCATTTGTCCTACAGATTATAAGAATTCAAAATCGGCCTGAATGAAGGCAGGCTCTTTTAAGCATTCGTTCCATAAATATTTTGTAACACAGGAAAACAAATTTTTCGTTGACTAAAAATATAATTTACAGTTCTTAATTTTGATTATGTAAAACTGTTTCCTGTTTCCTAAAAAATAAAACTTACCAATGAAGGCGCTATTACTTATCGACATCGCTCCCTCTCATCTAAGCGAAACAGAATTAAAAACTGGAGACGGAAACATAATTGTCATGTTTATGCCACTAAATGTTAGCCCCCTCATCCAACCGATGGATCAAAATGCGATTAAAATAACAAAATTATACAATAAAAACAGCTTGTTAACTTCTATAGGAGCTAAACACTCTGATTTACTTGAATCAATGGGAAATATAACTTTGAAAGATGCTGTCACCGTTTTATTTGCCGCATGGAATCTGGTCAGCACAGAAACTCTTGCCAATTACTGAAAAAAGTTTAGTTAGAAACCAGAATGACTCTCTGTTAAGTATTCTAAAATAGAAATGGGATGCAGAAATTATTTGTTTAATGCAAATATCAGCCTTTGCATTGCAGTGGGCAGGAGATGCAATGGTAGATCAAAGTGACCTGAGTGTATATCGACGCATTAAGGAGAAAGCAGTATTTCTGCTATAAAAAAAGAAAAAGCAGCAGAAAAAGATAACGGATTTCTTTAATGCACAAATTTAATGAATTATTTGTTATGTAATTTTATTTTAATATATATAAGTATTTTGGTGATCTCATTTTGATTGTCAATGAATTTTAATGAAAGTTTTTTATTTTATTTTATTATAATAATGCAAATAATAATAAAAGAATTTCGCTTTTAAGCGTGTAAAACAAAAAAATATTTTTTTCTTGATATTCGACAATCACTAACTTGAACGATTTCGCTAACACGAAATCCGTTGGTTTTAGTTAGCTCACGTTACCACGAGTGCACTGTATAACCAACACTGTAACTAAAGGGTAAACAATAGCGAAATTGTTTTCGCTACAATGTCTGCTATCTGTCTGTCTGCCTGTTTTTTTATAAGCCTCTATCATTGGAACCTTATTAGCTAGACTCTTGGAATTTATAAAGAGCACGAGGTACTTATTAAATTTTAAAATTAAAATTATAAATAAAAAGGTGTTTTCATAGAGATTTTTATGTATGTGACGCTACTTTCAAACCAATATTTGTAGGCACTTCAAATTTGTACTGATTACTATGTCCGCTAAAGAAGGTATGAGTTTAACGTACATACATGGCCCTTTCTTTTTAACTTTTAAAGGTTAAAAATAAACAATAAATACACAAAAAAGATTAAAAATTGACATATACTTTGGATGAAACAATTGATGTGTCAGTCCATCGCGCAGTTGGCTGATTTAATTAAATTTTACTCTAAAATTTTCATGTGGAAATGTACATTCACATGTATATTGTTACGCAAATATGATTTACAGACACATATTTAACAACAAGAACAAATGATTTCGTTGTTCGTATGATTGATTTAAACCCTTTAAGGCTACCACAGATTATCCTACGGTTAATTTGCAAGAAAATCGGAAGAAATAGTGTGTTTAGGTAATACATTGCTAGACGGAGAAGCAAATCGGAAAACCCTTTCAAAAAATCTGTAACGCAGTTTGTTTTAATACACACTATCCCACCTTTTTTAACGCACATGCAATTTTTGAAAAACCTAACGACTGAATCCCATAGTCTATCATGGCCTTAAGGAAGCGGCGTATGTGTGAAGACAACAAATTAGAGGTGAGTATCTACGTTGGTAGAGGCGCCAAAAATTTTTATATGTAGTTTGACTACAAGAAAAGCAACAGCTAAAATGAATAATTTCACAACTGTTATCGCCTGTGCCTCAAAACCTCAGAGATTTCTAACTTCTAGTTCACAATTTCAAAAACTAAAGGGTGTCCTCATACAAAATACATGTTTTTAACATGTCTTTTTAACCGCAAAGTAATACAAAAATTAAACTAAAACTTAGAGGGTGTCCCTATAAGGGACTTAAATTGACCTATATGGGCCTATCTTTAGAACCGTTCTAAATAAACAATTGAAAATTGGACAGAATATCAATTACTATGACCGTTATAATAGCAAATATAAATATTCAAAATTATAATTTGAAGGTTGACGGAATAGTTTATTTAATTTTTGTTTATGGCCACAAAGCTTTCGACAGACGGTTGCAATTTACAAAAAATCTGTATTGCTAAGTCTGTTCGAATAACAAGTATAAAATTTGGATTTAGAAATTAAAGAGTGTACCAAAAGTTGATGTAATTTGATATATGTGATATATAGATAGACAAGGAAGTTGTAGCCTTAGGCCCGCTATAACAACAACTATACAACTTGAGCTTAAAATTTAAAAGGTATTCCCATAATTAGTGTACATTGATCTATATGACCCTTTCCTTTGAAGCGTTATACACAAACACTTAAAAATTTGACAGAGTAAAAAATAGGGAAAGAACCTGTTTTGCTAAGTCCGCTATAACAGCTAGTGTAAAATTTTGGTTTATAATATCTGTTTCGAAATCGTGTTTTTTGCAAGAATTACCCGAGTCTTTTCTTCTTTCTTGTATTCTTTCGCAGTTTTTTATGTACCAAAACTGAGCTACAACAAACTTTATAATACAAACCAGCACAAATATTTTGTGAGTCTTGTCAGATTAGAACTCGAGACATTTTGCATATTTTGCATTTTGCACAAACCTACCTTCGATCTCCTGTTCAGATTTTGCTTTTCTTTATAAGTGCTCTTGAAGATTTTCATCTTTAACTATTACAGGCTACTTAAATCTTTCATTCGCTGCTCTAATTAACAGACTCCTTCACGAACTTATCTACTGCGAATGACTTTTTCTACAAGTACTTATCACTCTGGTTCTAAGTAATACGTAGTTCCGAAAGTAATTCAAAGTCCCTGTCAAGTTGTCTAATTGCCCGAAACTTTTTAAAATGTTTAATTTTCATTCCATTTGAATATCTACTCATGGTTTTATACACTCTGGTATCACACTCACTTTTCGAGTGCTTACTTTTTTATGGATTATTTCTTTTATTTTATATTAATAATAATAAGTGAATGACCAAAATCACATTTCAATTATCCTGGATTTACATTTTTATTTGCAGCACTGATAAACATTAAAAAATGTCCTTGTAAAAACATGCATGTCGTTAATAAGAAAAACTAATTCATAAATTATTATAAAAATAAGGGGAGTACTCCTTAAGATCCAACACACAATGTTGGTTAAAACTTGATCAGGATGTGCATATTTGTGCAAAATACTGTTTTTAATTATCCTTGTTTTGTTTGTTGTCTTATTAAATTCAATAAATATTCCATATTGACGCAATTGGGGTCTGAATTGAGTTATTAACTTTGGTGTCCACACTTTTTCCTTTTAGCATTTTTAACCTGATTATGTTTTCATTTTATAAAAAACTATTAGTGCCCACGACTTGATCTGCGTGTCATTTCTATTTTTCTTTACATTAAAATTTTTAAATATTTATTGCAGAGTTCTGTAAACAGTGTTAAAAATTTTCCATTTATAAAATTAAACTGCGCTGACAACTATCTTAGTACCATTATACCGCCCAGCAAAAAAAAAATTTATAAAAGGTAATTGAGTGAGGAATTAGGCATTTTTAACGGAAGGACTTAATAGCTACCCAGCATAAAATTAGACATTACCTTAAAAAGGTAACAAAAGACTTACTTTTGTGATTGCCATATTTTGTTTCTCGCTTACAAAACACATTACATTAGTTTCCAAAAAAGGGAGTATTAATGGAGCAAGTAAGAAGATATGGCAATTACAAAAGTAAGACATTTTATGGCAAGTACTCTTTAAGGTGATGTCTAATTTTTTGCTGGGCGGCAAAATTGGGTACTTTCTCATTTGTATCCCTAGTTTCTCTTCGAAATAACATTTATTTACGAAAAAAAACAATCTATATTTGAGCTAAGGTTCTAAGGCACGTCCTTCAAATCCATCGAGCAGTTTTAACAAGATGCCAACGCAGACAGATAAACTAAAATTTTAAAAATAGATGTTATGTATTCCATATCGATCACTACCTACACTAGCTTAAAAATTTTCAAATATATTTCATGTACAGAGATTACCCCGCTACTGTTTTATTATATCTAGAGATAATATGCAAATTAGCCAGAATATTTATAAGTTAAGAAGAAAAGAAAATTCTCTCAATTTTTTCAACACTGCAAACAGTATAGCGTGAGTCAACACAGAGACTAATGAAATGTTAGCCGATTAAGGAATCTTCTTTTATATCTCAAAAGAATCGCGAGCTTCTAACGGGTCACTGGCAGAAACAAAGCGAACAAACTTAGTGACGCTACGAAATAATTCTTTCCAGAAATGTACCGACCTACATTTCAATGCACAACAGAATCTGCCATTATCTTCGAAACTACAAGTTTATTGCAATGGAATTTACCAAGAAGTCAACTTCAAACGATCAGCCAAATGTGGTGACAGTGAATCAGTAGCCAGAGTCCGTATTGAACTCAAGCGCAAATTTTCCAGGTATACAAAAACGTAAGTTGTTAACTGTTCCAAAGTCTTCACGAAATTGGAAGATTGAAGTTTTCTTATTCTTGCATTGATAATTATCCGTCTTAAAAGGTCAGAAATATTGCTTCTAATTTAACTTTTTTGTTTTTCAACACTGAAAACTTGCCTTAACACATAAGTGTGAATGCCATATTACGAACCATTCACAATAAAACTTAAAAAAATTAAAAAAAAAATATATTCAGTAGACACACTGTCGCCGCACGATATTTGCAACTTTAATCGTATAGAAACTATTCTTTAATAAAATTTTTATACTATTAGCAAATCAGATAGACCTTTGAAAAATATATCACTTATTCATACACGCTGCTGTTTTGAAAAAACTTGCAATTTTTAATAGACGTTACGACTTAACCTAACAGTCTTTCATAAGAAAGAAATACTTAAATATTTGCACTGAAAAACAAAAGAAACAGTGGCTTAGAAAATTTAATGTGCCATTTCAGTTTCTAAAGTATTTTTAACAAATGTTAATTGTTATAAAATAATTTAAAAAAGTGTTTAAAAAACATAGGAACATATTTATGCTTCCATTTTAATGTGATTCATTAATAAATAAATCTTTCTAACCGACTTCCAACTATTTCTGTTGAAAAAATATACTCTTAATGTTTCAAACGAAAGATTGTTATGGTGACACACCCTATAGATACATATGAAACAGGCTTATTGCAGGTGAACCTCGAACTTAAATATTAGAAACATAACACATTTCATGCACTTAGCTGCATGGCTGTGACAGTCAATGATTCCTGAGTACATGCAATATTCACGCACACCACACACACTACCGTAATCATAAATCTACCTACATAACTACACTTTATACTCTCCCAGCAAAATATGTTTTAAAATCAAACCAGTTTCTTGTATTATTTAGATAATTGAAATGTTTACTAAAAGCTCTAAAGTAAGCGTAGTGTAATTGACCGACTTAAGCGGAGTATACAGTCAAGAAATATCGCTTTTTAAGTTTATTTGCTTCCGATTGTCATTATAATATTATATTTGTTTGAGATTCCTTAGCTACAATCTTACGTGCTTAAAATACACATTTTTAATTTTAAACTTTACCATTAGACATTTTAAATATTTTTTACTGGGCTATTAATTACAGCCGCATGCATACTGAATTGAAATAAGTCGAAAGCAACATAAATATAGCTGATTGTGCGTTAAATACATTCAAGCATGCATGTATTTAATAGCAGCTTCAACAATGCTTGTATCATATTGCAAAAAGTAGCGCTCAACAACACAGTTTCTTTTAAGCTGAAACCGTAAAATGAACCTGATAAATGCTGCGTACTCGTTACATGAGATCAAGTAAATTTTAATATGCAATAGGAAGACATGTTTTAAATGCTACATAACTTTGTAATTGTCATCATTTTATATTAGCTTTACTGCTCCAGTTTCATTTTGTTTATCCATCTGTTAACCACTGTATTTGAACTTTACGTTGCTTTAAAAACTAAAGAAAAAGTGTAGCGCTAAGATTTCTTCCATTTATTTTCAGTTACTTTAAGTTACAGCTTAAGCTACTATCAGAATGACATCTTTTTCTTTATATGTATATGTATGACTTGTCATGTCTGTCAAAAATGTTGATATACACACTACTTATAATTTTTGTGTTCAAATCTATTTGTATGTAAATTTACCCCTGACATCATTTTTTAGATGCTTTGTTTGATCTAATTGATAATTTGTTAAATGACTCTGTCATTTGTGTTGTACATGCAATTCTACAAGTCGTACATACACATCGAGCATTTTCTTTAAGGGTGAAATATTGCGGAATAACCTCGAACTGGGATAAATGTGTTTATAGTTCGATATTATTATTTATTACTTGCTTATCGTTTGAAGATAAATAATATCTATATATGTACATATATAAAAATGGTGTACAAAATGTAGAGTAATTCACAAAATTAGAACTGCTGGCCAATTTCTGTAAATTTTTTTGTCAGTTATTCGTATTTTCGAGGAGAAGGTCTTTACGAAAGAAAATTTTGAAAATCCCTCCGAAAGAGTTGGAAAAATCGAAAATCGAGTTGTATATAGATTTTATGGTTTAAACAATAATTCTTTGAATAATTTTGTTCAACAGAATAACAAATTTAATCTTTTTTCAACTCAATTGAGTAAAACTTCGTTGACCGTTAGCAAAAGAATCTGGTCAAATCATTACGTCATTAATAAAATTTTATAAGTTTGTAGTGTTCGGTTTTATGTTTGATGAATACACTGATTCTCAGAATCCGTTTTTTGGAATACAATGAGCTCAAAACCATATTAATCATATTCTTAGAATAAAAAAAACATTTAAACAAAGTTGATAAAATAAGTACTCTTGTTTAAAATAACAGCTGAAGTTGATTGGTAAACTTATTTACAATTACTAAAGGTTCGGTCAGAATTATCAAATATTTGTCCGAAGAAGCATAAACACTATTTTTGCAAACCCTTATTCAATCTTTTCTGATACGTATAACTACGAATAATGATGTGGAATATAATGAATGTAATATGACTTTGCGTCTACGCAAGCTAAACTTCCTAAATTCGGTGAATTATTTACCAACTTTCCAAACTTAGATAAGTTTACAAATGTACAAACTCACTCTTCACCGAAGAAAAAAAGAGCTACAAATAAATCGCCTAATGTACCAATAATTACATACACTACAGTGTCTACTACCCATAATCCTGCTGAAATTATTGACGGGAGTCCTCTGTCAGCAACACCTTCGAATATAATTACTACACAAGACATGAATGCTTGTCCTCCAGATAATGACAATACAACATCTAACAGTAATTTAGTAGCTCACAGCCCCTTACGAGCTGTTCCTCCAAGAAGAGCTATTTTTGTATCTCGTCCTTTAAAATATCGATTCCACCTAAGCTATATGATGTTTTGTTGGAGCCGACTTTCTGGCCAAACAATACTCTTGTTCGCGAATTTACACCCAGAAACAGATCAGATAACATTGCTATTCTCCCTCAACATGACATTGATGCTTCAAAAAACTGAAATCCATTACTACTGATTATATTTCTATTATTTACCAAAACGTTCGCGGCTTGAGAACAAAACTTTCATCATTATATATGGAAAGCTTCAACTTGGATCATCAAGTATTAGTATTTACTGAAACATGGCTTAGCGATAACGTTTTAAATTCTGAAATACTATGTAATAAATTTAACATCTTTCGTCGTGATCGAGGCAGTAAAACTCCTGGCGGTGGAGTACTTATTGCAGTTTCAAATAGTTTGTCGTCTGAACCGATCGCATCTGATTCAGTATTTGATATTGAATTTATATCTGTATTGATTAAAAACAGGGGTAAACGGATTTTTATAACATGTTCTTATGTGCCGCCATCTTCTGCAATGAGGATATATACTCTACATGCCGAAGCCATTAAATCTATTGCTCAATCTGCATTTACTGAAGATTCAATTTTTAGTTTTGGAGATTTTAATTTGCCATCAATATCCTGGAAGCATTTACAGGAAGAAAAATTTCATGTTCAAACTACGCTGGGCTCTAACAGTAATGAATTCTTTAATATTTTATACGATTTGGGCTTATACCAACTAAATGGCATCATGAATAGTTCCTCAAGGTTACTAGACCTAGTTTTTGTTAATAATATTACTGATTGTTTTATTAGGCGCTCTTTACCCATAACAACACCTGAAGATATCTACCATCCTACTGTCGAATTATTAGCTTCAACTCCATATAAATTTGTGGTGCCTTTATGTATAAAGTCCTTCTCTTTCAAGAATACCAATTACAGTTTATTAAATGAACTCCTAAAGAATACTAACTGGAATAACATTCTGTCTTGCACCGATATAGATAAGATGACTAAAGCCTTTTACCATAAGATTTATACTTTTATGGACTTGTGTATTCCGAAAACAATAACCAGGCAAAACGTTGGTCCTCCTTGGAATAATAAACAATTATCGTACGCTAAAAATAGAAAGAACAAACTATACAAAAAATTCAAACTTTCTGGTGATTCTGCTGATTATGTAAGGTATTCTATTAGCCGCGCTACATATTCCTCGCTTAATAAAATATTTTATAATATTTATATACAAAAATTGAGAATTAATTTAAAACGTAATCCAAAGGCATTTTTCAAATTTGTAAATCAAAAAAAGAAAATGAATGGATTCCCTTCCGCTTTAAAGTTTCATCTAACCGAATCTAGTGATGACATCATTATAAGCAATTTATTCGCCGATTTCTTCTCAACAATTTACTCAAATGCAAAGTACGATGAATATTTCAAGTATCCATTCAACATCGCTAAAACTCAATCAATTAATATACCATTTATTGATAAATCAACAATCTTCAAGGAATTAAAATGTCTTAAATTCTCATATAACAGTGGACCTGATAAAATTCCTAGTAATACTCTGATAAATTGCGCTGATAGTATTTCTATCCCTTTAGAAATTTTGTTTAATACATCAATAAAATATGGTAATTTTCCCGAAATCTGGAAGGATTCCTTTATCATTCCTTTTTTTAAATCAGGAAACAAGTCCGATGTTTCAAATTACCGTGGTATTGCAAAATTAAGTACTATACCCAAATTATTTGAAAAAATTATCACCGAACATTTATGCTTTCATACATCAAATTTGATAACACATCATCAGCATGGATTTCGAAAGAGATGCTCTAGTATAACAAATCTTTTACATTTTTCAACAATTATACATCATGGGTTTCTGCAGAAACAACAAACTGACGTGATATACACCGATTTTAGCAAGGCATTTGATAAAGTCAATCATATGCTTCTGAAGAAAAAATTAGAATTAATTGGTTTTACCGATATGGATATACTCTTATCTAACAAGCAGAAAACAAATGGTTCGTTTTAATAACTCCTGCTCTAGAGGCATAGATTTTGTATCTGGGGTTCCACAGGGAAGCCACCTTGGGCCGCTTCTATTTTCGTTATATATTAATGACTTGCCTGATGTCATTCAATCATCCAATATTTTGATGTATGCCGACGATGTAAAAGTTTTTCGTAATTACAGTCAAGTAACCGACCAGCAACATCTGCAAGCTGACCTTAACTCGCTTCACAATTGGTGTAAAATAAATCTTATGGAGCTAAATCTGAAGAAATGTAAATATATGTGCTTCGCCAGAAAAAAACCTATACCTGCACGCTATTTTATCGATGACTATCATCTGGAAGAAGTAGATAAAATATTTGATCTTGGATTGTTACTTGACCCCAAACTTAATTTTATCTCACACATAAATTTGACAGCAAACAAAGCTAGAGGTATACTGGGATTTGTAAAACGTTGGGCTGAGGAGTTTGATGATCCATACGTTACTAAAAGTCTTTATATGTCGCTTGTCAGGCCTATTCTGGAGTACGGATCCATAATTTGGGACCCTATGTATAAAAAATATTCAGATGTTCTCGAATCTGTTCAAAAACAGTTCCTGCTTTTTTGCCTCCGTGGATTAAACTTTAACCTACTCGAGTTACCTGCCTATTCCGCCAGACTTTGTCTTATTAAGCTACCAACTCTAAGGAGTCGCAGAACAGTACTAAATATTTCCTTCATTTTTGGCGTGATTAGTGGCGATTTATCCACTCACTTACTTATAAATAGAATTACTTTAAATGTACCACAACGCCCTACACGTAATTTTATCCCCTTAGCTGTAGAATTTTTTCGGGCTAATTATGCTAATGCAGACCCTTTTAGGAGAATTTGTGCAGATTTTAATAAATATTATAAGTTTATTGATTTTAATTTGTCACTAAGCTCAATTAGAAATATCATATTAGTTTACCTAAACAACTAATTTTTTTATTTATGTACAGTTTTTTTTTCTATTTGTTACGTTTTTTATTACTGCATGCATGTTTAATTTAAGCCAATTGATTATGTTATTTATAGTTTTTTTTTATTATTGTATGTATGTTAATTTAAGCTAATTTCATGTTGTATTTAAATTAAAATGTCTGCAAGGATTTAAATTTCCGTAGACAATTAAATAAATAAATAAATAAAAAAATATCTTACAGTTTATTTTAAGTAGGATCACATATTTCAGAAGAACAAAAATGTTTTTCATTATTTAGTGGTACCGTGTTTTTGGTAAAAATTGTATTAATCTGACCGTAACTTTAGTACATAAATTTCATTTTTTTTACTTAAAAGCATAATAATTAAATTGAGATTCAATCATTCTAAACTTTAAGATTAGATTTACATTGAGAAAACTCTTATTTTTACAGGCAACAAGGTAAGCTTTTACCTTAATCAAAGGAGTTACAGACACTTTTTGACCACCATTTTCTCCGACATTGTTTTGAAATTTAACATCGGTCAATTAATGGTGGAGATATCTTTAAATAAGCGATCACCTCCATTTCCATATTGTTTTTTAGATTTAATTTGCTTTTTTAGTTATTGTTGTTTTCTTGCTATTTTGGTTATTTTATTCGTTGTTTGGATCATCACTTAACCACCTAAATAAGAAAAAATCGGAATTTTCTAAACGATTAATAATTCACGAAAATAAATATTTTCGCGAAAATTTTTCAAAAACTTTTTAATTTAAAAAAATTTTTAATTGCAATAATTGAGAACAAAAAAATGCACAAAAAGGTTGATCTGTATGGCCAATCATTAACTGTCTCTCTTCGTGCAAAATACTTGGTCCTTTTTATATAAAATTCTGTGACAAGAGACCCCAACCTGATGACTTAAGAATTTAAATTCACCATAAATATCTCCTTAATATCAAAGACATACATATTTCAAGACTATATACATATATATTTATATGCGCACAACCGAATATAGCACTCTTACTTGTTAATCAGAATTTCATAAATACGTAAATATAAAAATTTTCGTTAATCCTTACCTTAAGCTTTAATTATTTCCCGTTTAAATGTGGAAAGACTCTTAATAGGCTTTATTGGGGGAATTATTCTACTAAATTTTAAGCCGAGTAAAAAAATATGTCGAAGTCAGCGTGTTGATAAAAATTCAAACAAATGTATCGTTCTTTTTTGTCACACTTAAGAGTGGTCAAAATATTTTGTAAATTTTTGGATTAACACGTTGACTGCCAACTACGTAAATCGTATTATATCAGTGCTAGTATCGATAAATGACTTCCGGAAAAGAACATTGACTGAATGTTGGCTTCCTTGAACTGTACATTTATTAAAACAAACAAAAAAACATAAAGGAAAAATTAACTCAAATACAAGAGAGAGAGAGAGTAATATTTTAATTTTTGTGAAAGTTCTTAAAACAATTTTCCACACAAAGGGCTGGCTTCTCTTTACAGGTTGGACAGAAGTAACGCGTTTCTCAGCGTTTTTTTTTCTGGATAAATACACGACATGGCTTTGTCGAACGCAAACTTTTTTCGGTTGGTGGTAAACCCTCTAAATAATGGAGCTTTTACAATCTATTTTTTTTTTTCAAAACTGGTTGAATCTCTTATCCAATCAACGTGACGACGAATTTATCTCTAAACTTTATTAGTTGAAGTTACTTTTTGAAAAATTCTTTAACCATTTTGTGTATATATCTCTATAAAATGTAGTGAAACCTTTTCAGGTCATCTAATAGTCTTTCTTAGAGATGTGTAGTACGAAATCATTTGATCAGATCGGTCAATGCCAGACATTTCATTATTGTAATCTCGAATTATATTCGGTTTTATAAAAAATTTTCCATTGCGATTGCGTACCTCTACCATTTCAACAGTTTCCTTTTCTGTTATTTCGTAGGATTCCACACACATAAGCTTTTCGTGTATCTAACAGTTTTGTAAGACCAACTGAAATATAAAAATTATCCCTGTAATGCGTGCAGCCTTTATCGAGATAGTCCTCAAGTAAATGTAAAAAAAGGTCAGTAGTGTGACCTAGATTATTGGTAATTTCCTCAGATTTTCCGCTGTAAATTTTTATTTTCTTTACAAGACCGGCAGACTAACATAGTTCATATAGTTTGGTACCATATTTGTGTTTTTTATTTTTTATGTATTGGCGCCATAGCGTCATGGATTCGTCAATACAAATATTTTTACTTGGTACATAGTTTTTACGCATAAATATGTTAATATGATTTAGGATTGGTCTCATCTGTCTCTTTCGGCAGATGGTATTGAGCTATCAACTAAATGAAAATAACGAAGCAGCAACTGGAATCGATTTCCGCTCATATGTGAGCGCCATAACTTTACATTATATAGCTTGCTTGTGCTCAGTAATGTTTTATTGATGGAAAAGTACCAGGTCCCATTTGCAATAAAAGTGCAATAAAAACTTTCATCTTTGTAGCACTAACGTCTTGTCAATTTGATAACTTTTTGAATTTTTTATAGCTTTTCTATTCCCATTTTCACATTTTACAATTTCTTGCGCAGCATATAAATTTGTTTGTTTTACCAGTAATGCAAGAAAATCATCTGAAAGAAATAAATCAACCAGCGCTTGTACTGTAAATTTGTCGTATCAAATTTGACACTTAAATTTTCTTAAAAAAGAAATA